>WWET01004155.1:81283-94530 GCA_011038615.1 Limnodynastes dumerilii
TAATTTAAATATGTACACAGTGTATGCTCACTATTTCTTCCTTTGGGCTTGAAAAATTATTTAGCAATGTTTAATAAACGAACAGAACAAACAATTTTTTATTGGTTAACCCCTTGGAAGTTCTCCCCTTTAGGATTTAACACAATTTGCAGTACTTACACATATACATATATATATATATATATATATACACATACATACATATTATAAATAGGATTTAAGAAGAAAGCATGATAAATCACAGCAAACAGATCAGTCCTGAAGAGATTATACTTTCAAACAACAAAGAGATTCTCTACCTATGAAAGTGTTTTATTACCTCTGTATAAACACATTTCATGTAAACATTAAAAAAACCAAAAGAACAAAATTCTTCAAATTCATACTTGTAAATCAACTAGAATCGAGCACTTTTACTATACAAAATGGCTGGTCCATTGTGTGATATATAGCACTTCCTCAATGTATCAATCCCCAATGTCCTATAGAGTGTAAGCTTGCAATCAGGGCCCTCTTACCACTCCAGTCTGTTTGTTACTACCCAGTCATGTTTTAATGAATGCTTAAATTGTAAAGCACTACATTACATTACATGATGGTGCTATATAAAAACCTGTTCATAAACAACAAAGTGAATGGGAAGGTCCATGCTGATGTTAAAAGGGCCTTTATTTCTAGTAATCCCAGCATACACAGTGTAATGTAGTTTGGCTGTTGGCATTTCTTTTGGGATGCATCGAACAACCAGGAGGGCATACAAGATCTATGGGGTCTATTTACACAGATTATTATTTTTAAATGAATGATGCTAATCCAGGGTCCATTCTCTTCGCAGCGAGCCTGGCAGCTTCATTCATTAGATTTACTAATAACTACACCCTCCTACGAGGTCCTGCGATGATGGTCATCGCAGGACATTTCATTCATATAAAGCATGTGCAGAGACTGCATTGCAGAACTTTGAAAATTTCAAGTCCCGTATGAAAAACGCTGCACATGGCGTTCATAGCGGGACTTGGAGTCGGATGCATCTACCAGAAAGGTAAGCTTTACATTTTTTTACTATTAATATTAAAACGTATTTGTCTATTTTATGTTAAAAATGATATTTTTTTTATTTTTTTTTACATTTACACACATTTATTCCAGGGGTCTCTCCATATATGCCCCCCTTTCCTCCCCCTAATAACAGCAATTAGCAAGAAGAAAAAAGGGGTATATGGGGATATCTCTGGAATACTTACCCCTGACACCAGCCTGAGCTGCTGTTACTTTTACACCAGGAGCGGATTGTAAAACTCCATGCTGAGGTTTTTTAAAAATATAATGTAGCACCCGGCCACTCTGAAACAGGCCGGCGGGGTGATGAGATTCTTATATGCATCGCCAAAGGAAACTGAAGTTTTCAATGGCAATGCATGCTTTGTAAATATTAAAAACTTCATTTTTACATGATAGTGCCAGTTGTCACTTTAAAACTGGCACTATTGCATTATAATGAAGTTTGTAAATAGGCCCCTATATATTTCCAGGTAACTTTAGTTGCCTACTTGTGTATTATCAGTAAAACTTACCATTAAAAAAATTAAATTAAAAACAAAATATTAAACAAGTGTACAGTAGGTGACATCTATGAGAATCACCTATTGCCCATCACTGCTTTGAAGCAATGGTATTGAATGATACATGTGTATAGCAAGTCTGAGCTCTTACATTTTAAATTTAAATGTATCATAGGAATAAATTCTACAATAATAATTGTACTATAACATACATAATGAAATAAATAAGTAACTCAAATCATATACATCCTTATCTTAGGTAAGCTTATAAATAAATAAAACAATGCAACTTTTTTCATACAGACTTTGAGCAAGCATTTATAACATACTGTAATTATGACTAGTCACGAATATGTGGGTGGCACTTGCATTTATAACTTTATTGCAATCTTTATGATTAAAGCATCTAAGACCAATCTAGTTTTTGACCCAGGACTCTCAGACCTTATGTGATGCTGTAAAACCTCTGGTTAGCCTTGTGTCTATCCCGGTCATTGTCCTAGTCTTTAACACCTTTGTGGAGTTATGCTACTCCACAAACCCACGCCCATGTGTTCCCTTGTAAGCGTCTACTCTAATGCTGATCCCGCAAAGATGAACAGTCTCTGCGTACATGGCCATTACTGCGCCGGAAAGAGCACATACGTCAGCAACCTGCATGCTGGACACACGTCGTCTCACCTTGTAGCTGCTTGAACCTCCCCTCCAGTACGTTGGCATACTGAACCGAATTAACGAAGGCTGCAGGCGACAGCGGAGGGGACGAGGCCCTGGGGACCTCCACATATCCGGGGTCATACTGAAACATGGTGCTTTTAAAAACCACCCTGGGTCCCAGCAGCAGAACAGGACTCAGCACAGTGGTGCAATATCCATCAGCAGCTCAGTGGCAGCGGAGGAGGTGTGTGTACTAGCCCGAAACTCCAAGGCACCCAGGTGTTACAGGCATTCAATAACAATCCGCTGCCCGCATAGCAAGGAGCAAGCAGAGGGAAAATCAGGTTATTGCATCCGAAGTACAAGTAATCCAGGGTTCACTCCGGATTCAGCTCTCAATTCAATTATTTTCAGTTAAAAGCCATACAGAACGGGACAGTCCGTGATCGGAGATAAATGCTTGAGTAAAACGGCACAGGCTGCGTCCTGCAAACAGATTCCAAGTTTTGCGAAGTTTTTCTCACTTAAAAAATGCACCTTTTCGAGTGCAAAATCTTAAAAAAGAAATGGAAAAGAAAGGGAGAAAGCTCAGATTTCAGGAATTCTTGGGATTCCTGGCACTTGGGGAGATAGAGTTTCCCGCTGCTGCTCTTCCTGTACCTTGATCTTTTTCCAAGTCCCAAACAGGTTAAAATGAAGGCTGGTAGGGTGGAGATTAGCATTAGAAAGGGGCAGGTTGGGTGTTACCACTTAGAAAGGTGTGACGGGGGAGAGAGGAAAGGTGGTACAGTCCTGCCTGCAGATCACAGCGCTGTTGCGATAAAAGTGGAAGCACAACTTTAATACCATGCACAAGGTGTGTTACATAAAATGAAAATCCCTAGGAAAATTCTGAACAGAGGGGTAAGAATATATAAGTGATCAGTAAGAACTAATGTAAAAATTGGTGAAGAAAAAACAAAACAATGTGATAAATATTTCTTTTATATGAAGATATGTTATAATAAAAATGTACAATACTAATACTGGGCTGGATCCAGACCTGCTTCCGACAGGTCACTTAGGTACGCAAGATACGTAAGTGGCCTGTTTTCACTGGAGGGCGCATGTGCCCTCCAGATATTACGCTAGGGTTACAATAGCTCCGTCGTATCCATTTACTCACAAATGGGCTGTGCTTCCCCTCTGCCCGATAAAGTGGGCGGGAGGAAGCATGTAAAATGTACAGTGTGGGAGGGGGCTTCCACACTTGTGCGGATCCGCACGATTGTATTAAGGTTGCCTTATAGCAGCGTAAGCTGCCATAAAGCATGCACAAGAGAGGGGAGTGACATGGGGCGTGCACTCCCCTCTCTCTCTCAGACGGACAGACCCCTGCACATTCGGTGAGCGTGCGAGGGTCTGGATCCGGCCCATTGCCAGTAAATAAACATTAGGATTAAAAACCAGTCAATTAATAAATAATTATATGATTTATTAAAACTTATTATTTTTTTATTACTTTTTATCTGTAGTTTAGGCATTTCTCACCATTTTATCTATTTTGGACAGACCTTTAAACCCAAATTCTCCACCCATTCTTTCATTACAAATTGTTTCTACAATCTGGAACTGTATACTGCATTACACTGCAAAAAGCGCATGAAAGAAGATACATCCAATGAAAATTACAAGTAATTCTGGGTACAAACTTTCACAATAACTCTGGCTCCCAACAAAACGTCCAATAGCCAAGGAAATCGAGCAGAATGTTCACACTGCCAATAATCGTGCCTAGCTTTACACTGCACCGTGACAATCTAGCACTGTGTTGGTTGGATTGTTTATGCAAACCGACCAATCCGTCTTTTGATCAAAAGCGTTTCTGGATCATATTGTCAGTCCTGCATACACACTTTACAATTATCAGTCCAATAAGCATATTTTTGGCTGATGGAACCGATAATTGTATAGTGTTTACCTGGCTTAAGTTATGCTATTGTATGTAATAGCTTTATACACATGGTCCAATCAACGAATTGAGAGTTGTGTTGAGTACTTTTATACAATTTATTGTTATGGAGCATTAAGAAAAACATCTATGTATGCAAATAAACACACATATTATAAACATGTTGCTGCATTATTGTAGCATATTGTAGTATGTAGTAGAATATTATGTTTGTTATGTAACATCTGCACTCACAACTGCTTATTAAATATGGCATTTACAAGCACTGTAAAGAGAGGTATAAATAACATATCATTCTATTCTGTTTACTGACTTACTGCATAAAAAGAAATTAGTTTGCATTACAGCTACCCCATCCCCCTTTGGATTTAGACCCCCAAACAGTGACTCCCCCTCTCACACTTCATCCCAGATCTAAAAGCAAATAGACCTTTTATCCTGTAATTGTTGAGCAATTTAACATGTCTCAAACAAACCTTGCACAAATACAAATGGTGAGGGGCAACACAGTGTCATGATCACTGGCTGTGTGATTGCGTTAATTGATTTCAACATTACTATGCTGTCTGTTGCAATTTCCAGCATTAAAATAAAGCTAACAGTGGTCAAACAGCTAACCTTTCACCATGGTAGGAATACTGACATGAACAATTTTAAGCCATTTCACTTCCATTCATCTCCCTATCTGCACTAAGAAAAAATAAGGGAGGTATGAAATCATCTAGTTATTTTATGTACAACTATGCAGACTGTCACCACAAGTGATTCTTGTAGAAATAACATGTTGTAAGGAATTTATTCTGTGGAATCACATTACACTGTACTGTTCACACAGTTTGCTACATTCTACCAATTACATTGGTGTATTTTGAACTGCACTAAAGATCACATTTTTCTCTTTATTTTAGAACTGTCGTAGCTGCAGCACAGCATAATGATTAAAAGACCTCTGCCCTGCAGTAGTTACACATGAGTTTTTCGTGTTCTTATTGAGAGAAGCAGAAATTATATTGGGTAATAACAGACTGGAAGGTATGAAGACCCTGCTCCTATGCTTACAATCAATAGATCGGTAGTATTATTTCTGAAATCACAGTTCAAAGCATTAGCATAACATAAGCCCATTGAACCATACAAATGGTAAAATTGTAAATCATGATTTTCTGGTCTGACAGATCAAATCATGCCCATATATGAGGAAGCACCACACCCAGATAATTTACCTGTGATAGATATGCCAACATGGGGAGGGAAATAATCATTCTAAAACCTGCACACAGCAGAAAATAAATATAAAAATACCTGATTATTTTTTTTCACACTTTAATTTATAACTTAATATATGTGCCTTAAGGGAAGTATAATTTTAACTTCTATCCTTGATACTGCCTAAACATTTACTCTTCCACTTGTCAAGACATCTGAGATGAGATCTATGCGATCTCAATGACCTTGAAACCACCTTGGTCAGCACAGAGCTGAAATGCACTTCAGATTCTCTCTTATGTGAGTTTTGACCTTGTGATTTGTTTGGTTATTCAAGAATAAGTTAAAGAAAAAAGGCAAATGTCATGCAAGGCTACTTAGCTGGTCATACACTAGAGTGATTAGCACTTCCAGTAGGAGGTTCTGATAATTGGGACGATTTTCCCATAAGGCACTATACAGAAATAATTGGTGGAAATCCCCACTTAGAAAGATGTTATTATGAAATAGGTACAGCTGAAATTTCCATTTCGGCTGTCCCTATTTCGAATACCAATCTAATTTCAATTTTTTTGTTCAGAATGGGTGTGTGTCTATTGCATACTCACCCATTCATTTTTCCAAAAATTTGAAAATGCCGCCTGCCGCTTCAGTAGATTGCGGGCAATGGAGTGCTAGGGTCAGGCTGCGGGGAATGGAGGGTTAAGGTAATAGAAGGGGGAGGGTTAGGGTTAGAATTAGTGAAAGGGTTGGGGTTAGTGTTCAGTGCTCCGGGGATCGACTGCTATGCCTCAATCGAGGCATAAGCAATCGATATCCCAGCCATTTCCAAACTGTGTGTCCTATCAGAAGGGCTGTTCTAACCGGGGACCCACTCACAGAAATAATTATCCTGTATTGCACTATATGGAGTCTATTCCCTGGTAACCCAGTGTGTAAATATATTGCCCAGGCCTTAATTGTCTGGAATATTGTAGATTAATCTGCTCATATAGGATCAGAACCTGCTTTACACTTAGTTTGCCTTTGGATTGGTGGTGAATGGATGCACAAAGCCGCTATAAACCCGCTTTTGTGCAATCGCTGCAATAACCATGTCTGAATAGGTACGCATGGTGCTGGCCTATACTGTGCATTGTCATACCAAGTCATTCTCAAGGAGATAGGGTGAAATACTGTAGCAAG
Organism: Limnodynastes dumerilii; assembly: GCA_011038615.1. Taxonomy (NCBI): domain Eukaryota; kingdom Metazoa; phylum Chordata; class Amphibia; order Anura; family Limnodynastidae; genus Limnodynastes; species Limnodynastes dumerilii. The sequence continues at coordinate 87,845 of WWET01004155.1, forward strand.
GATGGCTGCACGCATAGAACACAAAAGTGATTCAAAGACATGGAATTGTGGAGAAAATCCCAAGGTAAGCACCAATGCCAGGTGGTTCTGTGTGACCTCATATTCCAGTGTAACCACATATTGGCCAGTCCCTGGTGGTCTATTAGTATTAACTGTATCCAGTTTTCTCATGAAATTCTACTTCCACCATTATACTAAACTCTACAGTCAATAAGAAGTCATAGAAGGAGGGAATATAACCACATAATAACCACACAATAACTTACATAATAACCACACAAGCTCAGTGATCACCCGATGATTGATTTTACGCAAAACTATTATGAGACAGAGTAGTCATGGATGCCCCTTTTTCTTACCTGTTTCTATGTACCCCGCAATTTCTATGTAGCTCTCAAACATTTTATTTTTCATACATGGGCGTCTACCATCTGGGGCTCACATAAAATATAATGTAATCTGTGCTGATATACTGTGCAGCAATTGTTATTCATGGCCATATGCTGAAATAAATCATCAGTAGAAAATAACTGAAATTGTCAAAACAGTCAGCTGTGTGATTTCTGTAATAGATGGAAATTCAGGAATCTGTGGGATATGGGGACCTGGTAATGTGGGCACACCAGCTATTGGCTTTGCTCAGTCCTCAGTGATCTTATTTGGCTATTAGATGACCTGGGCAGTAGGAGTAGAAGTCCAATTACCATGGCAGTTACTTTGTCTTAATATGTACTGTTCTTATATCTCTTCTGTATTAAAAAGCTCTCTCTCCAATTTGTAAATGGATCCCATGGAACAGAGATCAGTGCTGATTCCAATTGCTAGGACTGTAAAACACCCACTTGCCCAAGTACCACATTGATTCAGCGTTCTGTCCTGAGGCACTTTCTGATGGCAGGGCAGGACAGATGGGTAGTGAAAAGTTCTTATGATATGTATAATATGTAGTAAGAGGGTGTGGGTCCCCAGAAAGAATGGCCCTATTTCGATAGGGCCGTTCTCTCACAGCCAGTTTTGAAGTGGCTGGGATTTCGATTGCTTATGCCTCGACGATAGCAATCGATCAACGGAGCCGAACATGGTGCTCCGAAAAGTAAGCCTGAAAACTACCCCAACCCTTCCCCTAATTCTAACCCTCCCCTCCTTTTACCCTAACCCTCCCTTCCCCATAGCCTGACCCTAACCCTCCCTTCCCAGCAACCTGACCCTAACCCTTCATCTCCTGCAACCTGTCCCTAACCCTCCCTTCCCCGCAGCCTGACCCTAACTCTCCCTTCCCCGCAGCCTGACCCTAACCCTGGAGAGGTTACTCACCTTTTCCGTGGTCCGGGTCCTGCGGTAGCGGCGGCAGTGTTTCCGAAAAGGAATGGGTGAGTATGCCAATCGGCATACTCACCCATTCTGAAAAAAAAATTCTAAAATGGGAGGGGTATTTGAAATAGAGACATCCGAAAAGGAACTTTTGGATACCTTTATTTCGGAAATCCCTCATTCTATGCAGGGACTGCAACCGGTTTTAAGGGTATTAGTATGTAGATTGTACAGTAAGGGTGTGTTAAACACCCTTCATACTATTAAGATTACTGCACCATCCCCATTTTTAGTGAGGACGACACAGAATTTTGAAGGTAGGGCCTTTGGATCATAATTCTGTGCAAGCAAAAGAATGGCCTCTCTGCACCCGCATGGAAGGTTGGATCAGCCCTGTATTACAATAAGCTGCTGTGATAGGTGTATATGAAACACTGCTGGCTATTAGATGCACTAGTTAACTGACAGCTTGGCCATGATAAGTGACCATGGAAAATAATAAATCTCAGGCAAATGAATATAATATAATGATATAATGGGACTGATCCAGACCTACGCTCATTAAACGCTCATGTGCGTAGCGTATTTACACCAGCGTACCTACAGTGCACTCCCATTGGTCGTACTTAGTTTAGCCTAATTACACCCAGCAAAACCTACCCTAACTTTTCTGATCGTAACCGCGGGCGTCCGTAAGCTCCTTGCATAGTTACGGCGCTTAGCACGCCCATACTGTACATTTTAAATGGCTCACACCGCCCTCGGTGCGTATTTACAGGTTTTGTATGGCAGGCATGCCCCCTCCAGCAGTGTTACGAAGCTGGTATGCTCAAGGCCCATACGCTCAGAATTTCTGAGTGTAACATCTACCCCGTGCATGCGCAGTAAGTACAAATAGCCGTTTTTACGCTTACGACCGCTGTAAAACCGCACACGAGCGTAGGTCTGGATCAGGCCCAATGTAAGTAATATGTACTACTTAAATATATAGGTGTATATATGTATATATATTTGTGTGTGTAAGGACACCTGTGACATGAATGGAATTTTAAATAAACAAACCAGCAGTGAGAAAATAATGTGTGGTCACCATAATGGCTAAATGTGGAACAAATTCATAAGCTCAACTTGGGCACACACTTATTCAGTTCGTGTCCAGTCAACCTCTGACAGTTCTATTGATCTGACATCAGGGACGGAAGTTGACAGGCCTGGGCCCCATCGCAAAGAGACGGAGCTAGAGTCAGGATGGGGTGGGGCATGACCCCAATTGGCATGTATGAAGTTGATGACTAGGAGTTTAAAACAGCATTCAGCACTCTTTATAAGTGCTGAGTGCTGTTTATAAAAACATTTCTAGCAGCTCTCAGTTGCTGGCAATGGACGACTATTTTTTACTAATGTGCCTAGTTAAACGTGCAAAGCTGCTACGCACGCGTAGTAACTATATTACGCTATCTACGTAGTGTTTCGTTACTTAGATTGCGTGCATGCGGTCCAATGTGTTTATAAATAGTGATCAGTAATCATACTCAGAGTGCTTAACGCTGTCTCCAGCCACCAGCCAGCACTGTGCTAGCTTTCTTAAAGCTCTCTAAATGCAGAGGGGCAACTGCCACAGGCTCCCCTCTAATCCAGACAATGGAGCAAGTCTTTACACTCACACAACTGTTCGTAACATCCACTTCTGGTTGGGTTAAATGATTTCAAAATCAAATGATCCGACCACCAATCACCCGACCTGTTTACAAATGATCCTGCGACTGCTTTATCTAGCAATTGTCCCAATTCTGATGTCATCCAGAGACCCCTTTGAAGAACCGTAACTAGGGGTGTGCGATAGGGGTGGCTGCCCAGGCTGCAAATCTTAAGGGGGCACCAGTAAGTTAATATTTATGGTTAAATTGACTTGGAAATCAGGGTCGAAGGGCACCATTTTTCCTTTTTGTCCCTGGCGCTAGTTACAGCTTTGCGCCTTTGTGTGTGAGTGACAGGCGGGAATTGGATCTGAAAAGAAGTGGACAGTATGTACCCAGTTTAAGAGCTTCAGGGATATGGGGGTCTATATTGATTGTGAGTTTCTTATTTTATAATGTGCAGTGGACAAATAGGCCCTACATTATTTCTGTAGTAACTAAATACACAATATGATGGATTATCAGGAAATATTGGGAGTCAACCACATACTGTCCAGCTCTAATATTACCTTGCATTTAGAGTTGTGCACATCGGACCTGATTCACACTTAAGAATTTGCGTATTTTTAGGTGCGTATATTTAGGAAGGAATATACTGCTCATGCGTACTTTTCTGAATCACCATTATGAACCTATTTCTTCTAGGTTCTTGGTGACTTAAGAAGGAAGATAAGAAGATTGGGTGGAGAGAAGCATTTAAATGAGGAAATCTAGGCATGGTTAGGCAGAAATGTTCTTAATTAGCCACCATACTCACATAACTAAGAACCTAAAGATAAGGTAGCCCTATGGTATTTGTAAGTTGGTTAAGAAGCTGAAAACCGGGGGCATGTCATGGGAGTCGCCTTGCTACTAATTCGCGTATAATTAAGAACCTAGGGCCGTATTCAGAGAAACATTGTGTACTAACTTTATTTAGGCATTTTAATGAAGGCGTGTGGGTGAGGTGTAGCCGTGGTTAGTTACAAACGCATGTACTGTACTACTCGACGCACGTAAAGATAAGGTAGGTCGAGGCACTCGTAAGTCTCTCAAAACCCGTGAGGGGAGTGTCGGGTGTTGCTTTGCTAGGTCCATGCGAATAATTGCGCACTTTTCTCAGACAGATCTCTGAATACGGCCCCTAAAGCCTTCTTAAGTGTGAATCAAGTCCATTAAGCTGGCCATACACAAGACAATTATCGCCCCGATTTCCCAATTATTGTGTGATCGGGCAAATAATCGCTCTAGTGTATGGTACAGATCTGGTACAGAAACGCTCTGGTGCGATTATTTGATCGTTCAGCATGTTTGATTTAAAACAATATTTTAAAACGATATTTTAAGGGAGCCAATCAGCAAGCTGAATGGCTCCCTACCCTTTTAATAGATGCTGCTGCTGATCTATGTATAAAGCTGCTCTGACAGCTTAAAAGTATACCTTCAAAGCTATCAGAGCAGCATAGTGCATAGATCTGCAGCAGGGTCTATTGCAGGGAATAGTACAGAGAGGGACCAGCCGAACCCGCGCTGTGTGAAGCGTGGATACGGCAGATCCCTATCTGTACTACTCCCTGCAATAGACGCTTCTGCAGATCTATGCACTATGCTGCTCTGACAGCTTTGAAGATATACTTTTAAGCATGTCAGAGCAGCTTTGCACATGGCTCTGCAGCAGCGCCATAGAGAGCGCTGCCTCACCCCTCCCCTCTTCTGCTAGGATTATCGGTCCCAGCAGAGGAGGTGTATGGTGCCGATAACAGGACATTTCCCTAGTGGGAAATCGTCCCGTTTATCGGCCCACCCCCTGCTGACACCGATAATCGTTGTAGTGTATGGCCAGCTTTAGTCTTAAAATCTAATTCAGGTTGTATATCCCCCAAAAGCTCTGTTGCAGAATTTTCCACCCAGCAACTGTATTTGTATTTAAATCTTTATGCACCCCACTGGTGTCCCAGTTAACAGTATTAGAATTCTATTGTTGTCTTAATCTGTTTTGATCCATTTAATGTTTTTGCTTATCTAATGATTGATAAACATTTCTAAAAGTATATATTACTATAGTGGCTAGATGTAAATAACTATAAATTACACCGTTTATTATTCACTATCAAAGTGTATTGTGCTAAATGTCATGATACCTAATACCTCTGCTTTGTATTTAAATGAATACACCTTGATCTATAGAGGCTTGACCTTCCGCTGCTAGTGTCTGTCAGGTTTGCCATTGGAATTCTTTTAGGTAACATAATTAAGAATGAGTTTTCTAACTGGACATAACAGGTTTTACCTTGGCTATCTCTGTCTTTGCAGAATATGGGACCGTGTACTTATTTACAATATTTCAAATACCAGTCATAGCTTTCAACTGGATTTTCAAGTTTTACAAATTATGTTTATATTAGTGGAAAGTAGCTGCCAACGTGGGAAAAAAATATTTTAGTTACCTTTTTAACCAATATGTATATGAATGTAGTTGTACATACACTATATGGACAAAAGTATTTGGCCACATATGTTAAGTATTGAATTCTGGTGTTTCAGACCCGTTGCCACAGGTGTATAGCCATGCTGGACTGGATTCACACTTGCGTGTGTGATCCGTAGGTGCGGATACATATGTATCTGCACATACTTCTCCACTCCCCTCCCCCCACAACGTCCCCTGTTTTTAGGTACCTTATGGCAGTTACGAGTGCCGTAGGGCTACCTTATCTAACTGTGCGCAGTTTTCTTCTTAAGAACTACGCACAGAACTTTCCTCTCACGTGCCCTCTCTGGCCCTCTCTCTCTAATCTAAATCCCTCCCCCCTCCCATTTCTACCTAAACACTCCCCCAAGGTGGCATTATGCCGCCTTTTTATACTTAAATTACTCACTGCAGTCCTTAAAGGCAATCTACATACCTAACTGGTACATAGATTGCGTAGTAGATCATTTCCTAAATATACGCAATATACGGGTCGCTGTCTCCATTTACAAACATTTGTGATACAAAGTGAGTTGTTCTGAAGAGCTCAATTCAAACTGTTATAAAAAGCTACCTTTCCAATAAGACGGTTGATGAAATTTCATCCCTGCTGGATATTCCACGGTCAACTGTAAGTGATGTTATTAGAAAGAGGAAGCATTTAGCAACAACAGTAATTCAGCCACGAAGTGGAAGACCATGTAAAATCACAGAGCAGGGTCAACGACTGCTAAGGCACATTGGAACGGATTCACACTTAAGAAGCTGCAGTTTCCACTTAGATACAGAGTAGTACCTAGTCTTTAAAGACTGCACATAGTAGTTTAGGTAAAAGGAGGCATGCCAAGGCAGCCTCAGGGAGTATTTAGGTAGAAGTGGGTGGAAGGGGGAGGGATGTAGATTAGCCAGGGCGGACAGGGGAGCCTCTACCTGTGTGTATTTTTCTTCTTAAGATTATGGTTACTTAAGGAAGCCCTACTCTTAAGTGCCATAAAGTTCCTTAATATGGGGGCGGGATGAGTGAGTTAGGTGCAGATATGGCCGCACCTCACTCACTCTTATCACCGAATACAGTCCATGGTGCATAAAAGTCACCAACACTCCAAGCTTCCACTGTGTTACATCCTGGACTGCTGTATTCTGTTTTTCCTCTAGGGGCAGACCTGGATAAGTTATTCCTATTGTGAACATTTCTATTACCAGCCCTTAGAGGCTGCTGTTATACACTC
>WWET01004155.1:94551-106799 GCA_011038615.1 Limnodynastes dumerilii
TTTCTGGTACTAATCTTGTTATTTGCTTGTTATCCTACACCTGTGCTCTGGGTTTATCTATCCCATGATTACAGAGCAGGTGTTGGTCATTGCCTCCTGCACTGCATGTTTGTTTGCTGTTCTCAATCATGGTCCTGGTATCTGGTTCTCTCTGTCTCCATTTATCTCGGATCCCTGCATTATTACTCTGTGAACGTTACATGGACTTTTTTCTTGGACTTTATATGGACCCTGTGCTTTAACTACATCTGCATTTCACTCCTGTGGACTCGTCTGGACTCTCTGCATTCCCAGTATTTTGTGTTTACTATCTGTTATCTGTGCTTAATTCCTACATTACCTGCATACCTATGTGTTACATAACCTCTATCATCTGTGTCTTCTGGCAATAAGCCTCACCCATTCCTGAGCTATCATGTTGTCTTACCATTCGTAACACACTGGCATTAATGTAAACACAAAAACCTTTGGGATGAACTGGAAAGGAGATTGCGAGCTAGGCCTTCTAGTACAACATCAGTGCCTGAGCTTATAAATACTCTACAGAATGCATGGGCACAAATTCCCACAGAAACACTACAAAATCTTCCAGCTGTTGTAGCTGCAAAAGGAGGGCCAACTCCATATTAAAGTATATGTATTTGAATACAGTGTCATTACAGTCCCTGTTGGTGTAATAGGACTGTATTCAGAGATCCCTCTCAGCCATGCTCTCTGAGACTTATGCCTCCATAGACCACCTGTAACTTTCAGTGTGCAGTCCCATGCGTATATGTCCTGCATCTGTGCATATCTTGATAATCGTGCCCACTTTCCTTCATTTAAATGCCCCCCCCCGCCCATTTTTAGTAAAATTCTCCCGTGCGTATTTCCAATTTTTTTAAAATTCTTCCATGCATATTTTTACGTTGCAGATCCGGACATATGTACCAACGTGCGATTTACAAGTCCATCCGTGAGGCATTTCCGGACGTATTGTCTATGTGAACTGCATAAAACAAGTTATTACGCATGTGCAGTTTAAACCTACCTAAAAATACACACAAGCTGTGAAAACGGATCTCTGAATACGGCCCATAGTCAGGCATCAAAATATATATTGTCCATATAGTGTATATACTCCAGCTCTCCAAATGTTGCAGAACCAGAAGAGATTATGAGATCCATTAATGTTGAAACAGATGTCTATGACTTAAGCAGGGTACACACTGGAACTTTTTCTGATGATTATCATGCAAATCTCACAGTTTATGCTAATATATAACCTGTTTGTACTGTCCAATCATGCTCCAGAATCATTTGAAACAGTCTATGATCATTTGTTTTGATTTTTAGAAGCTCCTAATAATTCAGATCAATGATGCACAATGTCTTACACAGGATAGAAGCAGAACTGGATGATGGGATGAAATGAAGAACGATCCAGTGAGAGGTCATTTCAGTGTGTACTCTGCAAAATCAGGCACATAGTCGTTTGTTTTAACAGTAACAATGGTGGATCGTTACTGTTTCTTCTCAGTGTGTACGCTGCAGTGCTCACACCAGCAGTTCACTCCTCCTCCTCATAATATCTCCTGTTAGTCCATCCCTCCCACTTAGTCTGTTAGCTTACTTGTGCAGAGCCCTCCATGCTTTTGACACTGTTTATTATTATTAATTATTATTATTATTATTATTATTATTATTTTTTGGACAACTAATAATGGTTTTGGTTTTCAGTATCATCCAGATGATACACAACTCTACTTATACACCCCTGATCTATCACCAACTGTGTTGGCCTGGGTAACTGAATGTCTTTTTGCCATTTCATCCTGGATATCCTCCCACCAACTCATATTTAATCTTTCAAAAAGAGGGCTATTAACAGAGCCTCCTGCCACCTACCCACCCGGTCTCTCTATTTCTGTTGACAACACTGAAATATTCTCTACTCCTCAAGCTCGCTGCCTAGGTGTTACACTTGACTTTGAATTGCCCTTTGTGCCCCACATACAATCTGTTATCCTGTTATATACACCTAAGAAATATTTTCAGAATACAAAAGTATCTTCACAAGAAACTCGAGGTTAACTGAAAAAAGTTAATCTAGAGCTAGTCGACTCTGTCAATCTTTACATTGGCATGCCTGCGTAATACAGAATCATATACAAAATCCTCTTACTAACCTTTAAAGCCATAAACAACACTGCACCTGCATACATATCCTCACTTGTCTCAAGATATAACCCAGCTTGTTCTCTCAGATCACAAAATATACAACTGTCTTCTACAATTCATAAATGCTCTGATTCCTGGTTACAGGACTTCTCCCGGGCTGCACCCATTCTCTGAAATAACCTTCCTCGCCCATTAAACTATCTTCTACCCTACAAGCTTATCAGATTCTTCAATTTTCCTAAGCTTTATTTACCATATTAACAACCACTTTGCATTGCACTTTGCTTTTCTATTACATTATTAACATAAACCCGCACACTCTCTTTTCAAAAATTTCTTCATCTCTGCTACTAACACTATTGTGTGACTGGATCATACAGAGCACTTAGCACTTTTACCATGCAACCTGGCTGGTCGGTTGTGTGATATATGCACTTCCCCTTATGTATCAAACGCACTGTCCTATAGAGTGTAAGCTCATGAGTAGGGCCCTCTTACCCACTCAGTGTGTCTGTTATTACCCAGTGTTGTTTATACTGATTGTTAAAATTGTAAAGCGCTACGTAATCTATATAAAAACCTGTTAATAAATAAATAATAAATATTGTACATTGCTGTCTATTCCTTCCCTGTATGTCTGTACTGTATTTTGTTCTTTGTACAGCGCTGTGGACACCTGGTGGGGCCTTAGAGATAATAATAATAATAATTATCATAATAAGTAACTCTTTTACGCCATTTCATTGCGTCTTTAAAGACCGCATGTATGCAATCTACGTAACGAAATGTTACCTAGATAGCTTAAAAGAGTTACTAGGCATGCATAGCAGCTCTACACGTATAAGTACGCTTGTAAGAAAAAAAATTAGGGGCTGAGAATCCGGTCCAGTAATAGTAATGTTTCAATATGTAAATGTTTCTAATTCTTTGTCTTTAAGCTAATAACATGGGATAGATCTGCTTCTTATTTTAATTATTTTAATCACGCATTTCTTCATAGACATGTATGCTGACATAGAAGTCAGACCATTGCTATTGTAGTTTAGGTATAAAGACTGGAAACAATGGTGTCTATGTTTTCATATTTGCACTTGTGCACAATATGTATTCTGCTTGGCACACATTCACTAGGAGACACAGGTGCCAGCTGGTTTGTATGCAAATCATTTTGATGATGATCGTCTGATTTTATGCTAGCAAACACTTCAGTACAAATGGTGGCCTTCACAGTGGTAGAAAACTTTAACTATGCACAGTCTCATGTTTTTAGACTTATTTGATCTATAATGTAAAGAAAAAGTGAACTCTTGTGCTAGGAACCTTATGCACGGATACACGAATGAATGAAAAAAACTCTAATGCTGGTAAGAGAGCTGCCACCAAAGTTAGGAGAAAACAGGGAGTGTTTTGCAGGAAACTCCCTTTAGGCAAATCAACTATAGAAGAAAAAACTAGGGCACTAAACTACAACATAGAGAGCATGTAAAAATAGATAACAAGAGTGGGCCAGATCCAGACCCCTGCACGCCTTCCGTATGTGTGGGGGTCTATACGTCCGAGAGAGAGAGGGGAGTGCACACCCCCTGTCACTCTCCTCTCTCGTGTGTGCTTTTTGTCAGTGTAAGCCATGGACAGACAGACCCGCACACATACGGAAAGCATGCGGGTCCAAAAGTCTTAAAAGAAAGCCTTTCAGCAAAGTATGTCCATTGGCAGTGCACAGTTGGGAAATATATATATCCACACAGCTGCTGTACTGAATGCAATGTTCCATCAGCTAGGGGAAACCCACAGCGTTTGTATTGGTGTTTTAGAAATCCTTACTTGTCAGTATTCTGTATATAGTTGGCAATTGTAATAAGGCTACAGTGTAGCATAGCCATGATAGATAACATAGTTAAATGTTCAGTGGTGCACCCAGGGGGGATTTTGGTTGCCCCACATTGAAAATGTTAAAAAAAAAATGCACAAAAAAATGTGAACATTCAAAAAATGGGCGTGGCTTCACGGGTGCAGCTAAAGTGTCGTGGACCAGACTGATATAGAGGAAGATGGTAATAGCCTGTGCTGCAATAAGGAAGCATGTGGGGGATGGTGAATTGGTCACAAATTCAGCAGTGCTTATGCACTGACACAAGCTCTGGTTCATTGTGTAATGTGCTCTACTATTGCTATTAGATCTGTACCTTCAATATAAAACTACTTTTTTCATTTGTGAAAGAAGTCACTTATAAATCACCTTAATAAAATATCAAAAACAGGACTTGTTACAGCCAATAACCAATGCAATTTCTTAAGGTAGAATTTTTATTATTTTCAAATCTACATTATAAACGTCCAGCTTTCATAGAGAATGTTAATGCATGTCATGGCAGTCAGATAGTACGACCATATTATCAGTATTGTTACAAATTTTTCTTTCTTTTTTTTTTTTCTTTTAACAGTGCCATTATATTAAGTAGATCTTTCCAGTTTTAAGCAGTCCTTCATATCAACCTCTGTCATATTACAGTCTAATTTCTTAACACACGCACACTCTTACAGGCTAGAGGTAAATTTGGCCTGTGCGGCATGACAGTGGGGGCGGAGCAGGAGCAGAGCTTGGTTGGGCGAAACTTATTTATCCTGTTTTTGGGCTCCAAAATGTTGAGAGGAATGCTAACATACCCCACATATATTACACACATTGGAAACTCCACTTTCAAAATCCTGGGTTTAGGTTTATCGTTGATATAAAGAACTCTTCCAGGTAGTTCAGCGTCTATTTCACAGGTTGGATAATGTTTCCAGAAGCAGGGTATCTTTTTCCAAATGCATTTTACCAATTTATGGGGCTTCTTCAGGGAAATGGCTGCTATAATAGATGCATTGTAGGAGTTAGCCTAGCTAGAAAGAAAGTAATAGAGCAGGTCGGCCAAATGGCAGTCTATAAATATAGAAATGGTGGCTGAATGACTATAATTAAACTTAGGATTTCATTAGTTCCAAGAGGAGAGGAAAATAAAAAAAAAATAAGGGGAAAGGGAGGGGGAGATGTAGTCTACATAGAAATATATTAGATAAGAAAAATGCTGAAATGTGTGCAAATGGGAAAGAAGCAAGTTAGTGAAGTAGTTAGTGGAAACAAAAAGAACCCAATTGAAAATCAATATTAATACCTTTGGGTGTTAGAAAACCAAGATTAAATTAGATTAAATTAGATTTGGCTAGATAGTCACCCCTCCACCAGAACTTTTTAACCACCTTAAGACCCATGAAAAAAAGCGAGGATGGGCCTCCATTGTGTGCTTCTGTGAAATGCTGTGGAAGATGTGTAGGGGTCCAGATAAAACTCTTTGTACCTTTAATGCTTGAGTTCTTGATAGTTCTAAAAAGCTGTTGTTGTTTTCTCCCCCTTCAAGAGCTTTTCAGGTTACTTTTCCAAGGGACTTGATAGCAATTTATTTTTTAGCTTATTAGCTTTGCGATAAGCAATGGTGTGTTGGTTGGTTTTCTAATCTTTTGACTGTATGGGCCAATATTGCCTTACAATGCATTCTAATTTACTGTATATCCAGAAGGTTCACCTAGGTTTTCCTGGTGTAAGTGGTGAATTCCAGGTCGTTCTCATTGATGTGGTGGTCTGATTCTGGTCCATTGTGCTGATCATGCCTATGTGAAATAGCAAGTATTATAGGGCCAGATTCAGACTTCCATCCAACATTCAACTCCGTATATCAGCTGCAATTGTGTCAAACCACCCACTGGGTTATATATAGGATCGGCACAAAGATCCAGCTCAGGGACCTCACCTTACAGAAAATTGAAATATATAATGCCTCTCCCACTTCCAACTACAACCCAACCCCCAGCTGCAGGAAGCCATAGGAAACCCCAGAACATTGTATCATGCAGCTTGCAAATGGAAGAGTGGGCATTTTCCTCCTGAGTGGTCAGAAGCCTAGTTCTTGGTCATATTAGTTATTTTTTCTCAGTGTGTATTAGACATATCCTTTATAAAGAAGCTCTCTCTCTGCTGCACACAGCATGCTGGTATTTGGCCATAATAAATCAACTTTTCTTGGTAATAGGACATATGGGACCATCCAAAACTACTTAAAAGTTCTATTAATTAAATCAAGGCTGTACTGCTCATGCCCGATGCTGCGTTCTGTGCAGCACCTGCATCTGGGTGGGCCCACTCAGCATGTGTATGAGATATGCCTGGCGGGTGGGCCCATTCAGCATGTGTATCAGATATGCATGGCGGATGGGCCCACTCAGCATGTGTATGAGATATGCATGGCAGGTGGGCCTAGAAATGCTAATTGTACTGTAAGGGCTTGGCTAAGCCTTTATGTACGATCAACTATTCCACCCTCACAACAGTTTAATACAGAGAGTATGCAAGGTGGGAATGATTAAAGCTGTACAGTAAGGGCTGGATTAGGCCTTTATGTACAATCCTGATTTCGGTGCCATCCACATTTTACATGTGGCAGCATGAAAATATTAAATCAGGGTCCTGCTCTTCTAACGTGGCAGTGTAGGTCAGAAAATGCGCACAGATTTGGTTCTTTCTAAGGGGTCTATTTATAGAGAACATCATTTTTAAATGAATGAAGCTGATTCAGGCTCGTTTCTCCTCACAGCGAGCCTGGCAGCTTCATTCCTTTAATTTACTAAAATTTACCTGCCTTGCGAGGTCCCTCGATGATCTCTGGGCTCATCACAGGACACTTTATTCATACTACGTATGAATGAAGTCCTGCGCATGCGCAGAAACTCCCTTGCGAGACTTTGAAAATTTCAGAGTCTTGGTATGAAAAACACTGCGCATGTGCAGTGTCTTCATATCGGGACTCTGAAATCTTCAGAGTTGGACGCGTCTTCCGGAGAGTTAAGTTTTGCTTTTTTAATTATTTTTTTTAGTTATTGTTTTTTTCTATATATTTATTTATTTTACACTTTGGTTTATTCCAGTGGTCTCCCCATACATGCCCCCTTTTACCTCCCCCTAATAACTGCTATTCGCTGGAATACTTACCCCTAACGCCAGCCTGAGCTGGCGTTAGTTTTACGCTGGGAACAGAGTGTAGAACTTCGCTCCCAGGCTTTGTAAATATTACGAACCGACGGCCCGATCTGAAAAGAACAGGCCAACAGGGTGATGCGTTATGGGCATGCATTGCCATGGAAACTGTAGTTTTCCATGGTGATGCATGGTTTATAGATATCAAACACTTCATTTTCACATGAAAACGGGCATTATCACATGAAAATGATCTTTATAAATAGACCCCTTAGTGTTTCCTAGTATTTTTGGCAATATTGAATTATCAGGACCTTGTGTAATTCCACAATGAATTTTAAATGTTAAGATGTATGCAAAGGTTAATTTTATTTATATATTTATTGTGTTGGGTAACAGGTTTTAATCCAACACCAATTATAAAATAAGACTAGGTAAGTAACAAAGATTGATGTTTTAAATGCTTACAGAAACTCCAACGATGTCTTTTTGACTGGTATAATATTGTTTCTAACAGTCTGTACACCCAAAAAGGTCTGCACGAACTTGTATGAAATTAGCACAGTCAGTGCTGCAATGAAAAAGCCATTCTCCCCTATACGCACTTGCCATTTCTCCGGATCTCTATAGCAGCGCTGCAGGGACAGACTCCTTGTAGATTCTGATTCTCTGTACGGCTGACTTTATGATAATGTGGAATATGAGGGTAGAGAAAAAACACCCATGGGATGGGTAAAGCATGCCTCCTCCAACTGTCGTGCCCTTGGGTGGTAAAGATACAACTCCTATGATGAGTTAAAATGTACCTTGGAGGGTACATTGGAGGCTACATGATTCATCTGGTAAACTTAGATTTGACTAACAAATTATATGGCAATATAATATATTGGTCAATGAGAAGAATTATATTTGCACAACATTGATGCTTTGTGTGTGTGTGATGTATGTGACTGTATTTGTACCTACACAGATGTAAAGATAAGTGGCAGGAAAAGCTGAATTTTAGAATATTCAGGTGAAAGCACAAACCAGTAGCATCATTACTGTGACTGTAGGCAGTGTGACTATAATGAGGCCCATAGAAGATGGAAGAGAAGAGGGGCCAAATCTGCACCTGGATACGCCAGCAAAGTTAGACAGTTCTAAGCTGGCAATGGCTGGGAAATTCCTTTTAGACAACAGTTAGCGCTCAGAGGCTGTAAGCATTAAGCTGTCTGTTCATGTAAGAGGGAAGCACTCAGTGTCCTGCACGGATGGCGACTGTGCTACGCATGTGTAAGTTACACACCTTCCCTCGTTTAGATGTCTGCCAGCTCCCTTGCTGTGGGGCCTCAATGGATCTACTTAAGCCCCTGGAACAAAACCTACCCTGAAATCGTACAGTTGTGTTTTTCTCCTATCTTAATTTAGTATAAAAATGCAGAAAAGTTTAGTGAGAATTAATTTCTTGTGATTAAGAAAGATTTCAATGTTCTAAGCCGCAACAGAAAATATTTCAGCTATTTTGGACATTAATTAGCTCTGTAATCAGATTTTCACAAGAATGTGTGATGACAAAACCAAGGTCCTAATTCTTTCTGGTGTGGCACAATTATTATTATGACCTGTTTTATAAAAAATGAAATAAATGCACTAAGCAGTATGCAGTCATTATTCCATTTCTTTTTCTATACTTGACTGGAACATACCGTACATACCGAGTAAACCGGTTTCCCAACAATTAGTCAATTCTATACTCCAGCCAGAGTTCAATGCGCTTGGAAGTATTCTATAGTGTGCCTGGTGAAAAGAGAATAGCGAACCTCCCAACTGTCCCTTTTTCATGGGACTGTCCAAATTCTCGATCCACAATATATGTGGGGTTTATGAGAAAATGGGTGGAGTTTTGACCAATTATGGCCATTTGTGGGCAGAACTGAGTAGAATTTTGGGTGGAACTGGTGCAGGGCTTGTTTCTGTAAATGTTGGGAGCTATGGAATAGTGGAAAAAATACAGTTATGTATTGTATTTTGTCTAGTATTGTAAGTATGATTGGAGGAGCGAAGGTCATCCAAAAACTCTTAAAAGAAACATAAAAAAAATGCCTGGGGGAAGTAGCTGCTGTACTATTAGGTGTCTTTCCCTGACCTATGCTATATTATATCCCACATGTACTTTATCTCATCTGGCCACTACATGTATGGTGGCCACATTAAAGGGGACAGTACCAGAAAGGTTAATACTCAGTGCTAGTATGGTTAACAGATGCCACTGCAGCATCTGATTTCAATAAATAATCAATAAGTAGTTATCACTAACTACCTGGCAGTCCAGTGGTGTTTGGGAGGTCTCCTCTGGACATTTTCTACTGAAGCTCTGATCCCCTGCAGGGGGCTGGACTGTTGTGGTTCTCAGGGGTGTGGGTCCCCGCTGTTACCAGGCAGTTCCGAACTGGCTGGGTCAAACGATTGTTTATAACTCGAAGAGGCATAGCAATCAATCCCTTGAGCACCTAACCCTAACACCCCCCTTCCCTGCAGCCTAACTCTGTGTCTCCCTTCCCTGCAGCCTTACCCTAAGTCTCCCTTCCCCACAGCCTGACCCTAAGCCCCCCTTCCATGGCCTTAACCCTAACCCTCTCTTCCCCAGAGCCTAACCCTAACTCTAACCCCCTCTCCCCTTAAGCCTAAAAATCCCCGGAGAGGGTTACTCAACTCTCCGGAGGTCCCGCGGCTTCCAAAAAGGAATGGGTGAGTATGCCAATCACATACACACCCATTCATTAAAAAAATTCTAAAATGGCTGTCATTCGAAATAGAGACAGCGAAAAGTAACTTTCGGCTGTATCTACTTTGAAATGACAGCCATCAGTGCAGGGACTCGCACCGGGTTCTCATATGGTCCCCCTGTCCCTGCTGCAGTGTAGTCTCTTCTTAGCAACCAGACTGCAGTGCCTGCGGGAAGATCTCCATTAGGGCCTTCAGAACAGAAATAAGTTCAGGTGGAGCACGGCTAAAAGGGCTATCCAGCAAGTCAGTGTTATTCTGGAGCTCAAGGTATCCAGAAGCAGCAGCTCAGGCACTATTGCCCCATACCTCCCAGCAATACCGATTTTAGGTGACTGTCCCGCTGTCCTGCTCGCCTTCCAGTTTGTCCTGATATGTGGACTACACTGGATGCAGGGATTTTTGTCCCGTGCAGCGCAACAGCAGGGACAGAGTTTGGATGGGACAGGGTGGAGTTTAGGTGAGTCTTAATTGCTTAGTTTTTGGCCTCCCAATTGTTGGGAGGTAAACTGCCCCAGGGTTAGGCTACCTCAATCCTGGAGCTGGCTCGGGCTTCAGATATGAGCCAATCCCAAGGATCAAATTTTAGAAACAAATTTGATCCTTTAAAAGAAAAAACGCACAGCTCAGCCCAGGCAGAATTCACGTGATTGAGATAAATAACCATTACATAACATTTGTAATTTATTACTAATTACTAATACATTTTTAATTTATAGAAGGTATGTGTGATGTTTATAATAAATAAAACTACTAAACTTTGGTGATAAAGTGTTAAACATTATATTGAGGAGGATGCTTGCTAAGGAGCAGGGTGCAATTTGAATGTGTATCCATGGAAACATTGTCAGATTTCCACAAAGAAAAGTTCTATTATTGGAATACTTAGCAAACACGTTTAATTAAACTGTGAAACCAGGGAGCACACATGCAGCTTGGCCCTAAACAATAAGTGTAACTGTGAATTCTTTACTGCCCAATTAACACACATTATTAAACTCCATTAAGTATCCTTAAATTGAAATAAGTATTGAGTTTCCTATAGAAGTGTAAATGAAACTGAGTACTGGGCTAAGCAGGAAGGCCCATAAGCACCTGACTGCACATTGTTAATGACCAAGCACCACTAAAGGGGCTATCTAGAGTTCAACCTATCAAATAGTTTGGGAGTTGGTTAGGGGCGGGGAGTTTATGGGTTATATAAGGCTGTGCAGCCATTTTGGTGTTCTTTTTTTTTTAGTGTTTGTTTTAGGGACCAGATTAATACTGGGTGTAAGTGTAATTTGAAGTCAGCTAAGCAGACTTCTGAGTGCCCCTGGTACAGTTTACCCTTGCCTCTCTCCTAGTGTCTTCCAGCCTTTCTTCCCAGTGTCTCTCCAGTCCCCACCTTGCCTTGCATTTGAGAGGCACCCATGTGGTTCCTTCCTTCTAGCTCTTTCCACTTGTTCCCGATCTATGATTTCCTCTGCTCTTGCCTCTCTCTCTCTCTCTCTGTCTCTCCTACTTCCTTCCTCCTTTGTTTTCTTTCCTCTCCAGGTGTCGCCTCTGGGGGCCATGACCTGCTGGGTGTCCTGCAACCCAGCCTATCCCCACCATTAGGGACTCTAGTGAACACAAGGCCCTAATTAGACTCTGCACCCTTGTTGAGGCACCCGCCCTTTGTAATAATTGCAAAGGTTTTAGAGGAGTTGCGTTTGGGTTGGGTGGTCAGCCCCTTTGCAGCCCTCCTCTCTGCAATTTAATCTTGTCCCCAGTGGGAGTGGTTCCCAAAAAGGCACCTGGAAAATTTTGGCTCATCTAGCACGAAGGGTTATCAGTTAACAATGCTTTATCCACAGGTGTGTTTAGTGCAGTACCAGTCCTTTGAATCTGCAGTTGTGATTGTTCAGGAAAATGGTCCCGGTGCGTTGATGGCAAAATTGGACATGGACTGGTTACTCCTGTTGCATTCTGAGTCCTTTAAATTTATGGGTTTCAGGCTACTACAGGGGTTTTTCATTGATTGTTGCTTGCCCATGGGCTGTGCCAGTTCAAGTTCCCTTTTTGAACAGTTCAAAAAGGGAACACGAACGGTTCCTGCACTGGTGCATGTCGGTCGGGGCAAAACATCTTTCCATTGTGCATTATCTCAACAATTTTTATGTTCATCAGACAGGCATCTTCGGATATTTGCGTGCACACCCTTTTTTTCAGACAGGTCTCTTTTCTGGCACTTTGGTTCCGTTCCTGTTGCAGTAGACAAGATGGAAGGCCCCACTACATGTGTGTTGTATCTCAGAATCAAGATTGATACAGTAGCGGGGTCCTGCCA
>WWET01004155.1:106841-120987 GCA_011038615.1 Limnodynastes dumerilii
AGGTGGAAAAACTAAGACTGGCACTTAGCGATCTATTTTTACATCTGCAAGCTGCTCTGAAAAAGTATAATCAGTTCTGGAACTGTTAAATTTCACTTGTAGTGAAATTCCCTATGGGTAGAATATATTGCAGGTGCCTTGAAAAAGCCACAGTTGGGTTAAGTTCGCACATCATTTCGTCCACCTCTCCGCAGAAATTAGGGAAGATATGGCAGTTAGGTTGAGCTTTCTAGATGATTTAATGGGATTCGGATCTGGCTTCCTCCCACAGCATTGAATTGCGAGCTGGAGCTGTTTACCGATGCTTTAGAAGCTAAGGGCTTTGTAGCTTTTATTCACGGGGAGTGGTGTGTCTCCCCATGGCCTCCTGAGTGGGATCGAGCAGGCCTCACTGCCAACTTGCTGGTCCTTGAGTTATTCCCTATTGTAGTTGCAGTTGAGCTCTGGACGCATGGCGTTATGCAACAGGGACATCCTCTTCTGGTGCAAAAATCTGGATGTGGCTAACGCCATCAACAAGCAATTTGGCCTTGTCCCCATTAATTTAATTAGGTATTTAGTACTTTGTTGCTAAAGGTTGTAGAAAATTGTATATTTATCGTGCTTTGATTGGCCCAGGTTTAGAGAGTTGGTGCTGGTGTCTGGCTTGTCATGTCCATGTCATCTTTGGCAGAGGCTCTGGCGGACAGCTCTCTGGCTCCGCCCACACTTCAAACCTACAAGTGGGCATGGCAGCAATGGGTCTCATATAAAGGTGCAAAAAAAGTGTAGATGTACATCCAATAGAGTATTGCTATTAGAATGGCTTTGGGAGAGGTATCAAGCAGGTAGATCATGGGCATTCATGTTCTCTATTTTGGCTGGGGTTTCTTATTATTCCAAACTTTACAATTTAGCAGGCATCACCAAGGGTTTTTTCATCTCCTGCATTTTGAAGGGCTGGGCGTGTAAGCAGCCAACGGGTCCTGACTTGCGTCAGTCCATCGATGTGCCTATCCTTTGTCAATTGGTTCATATTACTAAGGAGGTGGTCTTTTGAGGCTGGTCTGTTCCATTTGGCTTTTTCTTAGATTTTTTTGGGGCTTTTCGTGTCTCAGAACTTGTAGCGGTGAGAGTCGGGGTTGGTTTTTCCAAATGTTAGGTTGCGGGAACAGTCAAATGTTTTATCGAATATACTTGGCTATTAATTTGTTTAATTTGAATGGTTATTAAACTGTAAACCTACTATATTTAAGCAGACATTGCCTGTCTGATCCATAGATCTAAAACTGATGAGGCAGATAAAGGGCGTTGGAGTCTCCATTGCGGATATTACTATTTGTCCGATGACTCAAGCCTGCAACTACGTTAAGAGGGGCCATCAGGGGACTCAAACTGGCTGGCTCATAAGGATGGGTCTCGTCTTACATGTTTTCAATTTACAATATTCTTAAACAGTTGTATCCATAGGTTGGCATGGATGCCTTGCAATTTGGTAAGCATTCCTGTAGAATTGGAGTAGCGACATCTGCGGTGGCTGAGGGTCGCCTTGCAGAGACCATTATGGTCCTTGGTGGGTGGAAATCGTGACTTATAAGAAGTATATTAGATTAAACTAGGTTAAGTAAGCAAGGAGGTACTTGAGTCAGGGGAAGCTAGACTAACCATTGCTCGACTCCGGGGGGGAATTGGGGAATTTTCTCCTACTTTTTCATCCTTATCGGAGTGGCTGATTGGCTGGTTTACCCTGAAGGTTTTGGCGAGTTCACCCTGGTTGGTTTCGCTCTGACACTAGTTGCTTCCTCACCCCCTCTCCTTATCTGTTCCCTCTTTTTCTCTTTCTCTTTGTATTAATTGAATTGCAGAGGTTTTTTATTGCTTAGGTTTGCAAAGGGTTTTGAATTTACACACAAATGTAATTGTGCCAGATGACACTCTATGTTTGTTTTACGGGTACAGATATCCAGGGCCATCGGGCCCTTACCATTGTTCATTCATTTGTTCATTGGGCCCACAAATTTGTTGATCGGGAGGGTGCACCTGTCAACCTGTCAGACTGGGATGTCTCTTGATTGGGGCTTAAAGGAATGTAATGGGATATGTTTCCGCGTCTTTTGCATTCCGCGGTTAGTGGGTATGGTAAACCTGATTGCTTGCTTATACACCTTAGGGGAGGGAAGGGGGAACGATCTTGGCCATGTGAAATGTGTGTTTGAACACGCAGACAAAATGGACATTTTGGCTGTACATATGGCATACCCTGACATAACTATTTGTTGGTCGCGCATTATACCACAGAGATCTTGGCATGGGCCAGCTACCATTCAGGCTATTGACAGGGTTAGCAAAACAATGAACAGCTCTATCATCAAATTCTTTGTGGACCTTGGCAGTAACATTATTACTCATCCCGATATATCCCACCAGGATCAAGCGCTTTTTAGGAACCATGGGGTGCACCTTTCTGATCAGGGCATAGCGCTATTTCTAAAGAACCTGCTGGAGGTACTGGTAGATGTTTAGGGTGGCGGGCAGTGGTACTGGAGGGTACCTCGCTGTGGCAGTAGCGATAGGAGAGTCAGCACTTGACTTTGGCCCAAGGGGAAGGGGTTTTGAAGTATTGAATAGGTACACCCCTCGATGCTATTAGGAAGTCAAGCCAAACGACTGGGTCCTGTTCTGCCACCATGGTTCTACCGTTGCATGCACTTTGAAGGGGGTTAGTACCCGGTTTAATTCTTTACCTGGGGGGCACCTGGACAAGGGTTACTTGTCCTTATTTATCATCACTCTAGCTGTTTTTCCCCATTTGCTATTTTTGCCACCTCTAACTCTATGTTCATATAGTCAAAAATGTTATTCCAATCAATAAATCTGTGCCCCCTTTTAAAATCTAATAACGTGTCTGCGTCATTATTTCTTGTGTGTGAATTGATTAGTGAGGGCAGTGTGTCAGTCTTTAGTAGTTTAAGCAAAATATAACCTATATTTCTAATGTGAATAATGTATTATAACTCCTAACCATGACTCTTACAGTGAGTTGAGTTTAATGAAATTGCTTGTCAAAACAATCCATAATTATCATGGCTCAGACATAGGAGCTATCATACGCTAATTTGCTTACTGTGGAAGTATGTGAAGGTTTGGCCAGACAGGGCATCACATGGTGTCATTTTTCACTGCTCTGTTTGAAATACTGTTCAGCATTGGGGTTTTCCTTGATACCTGCTTAGCAGTAGAGTTCTTTCTGGTATTCTGGTCTACAACATATTAAGCTGTTGGTTAATTCATCTGTGGTTTATATATTACTGATGTTCTGGAAGCGAATGACTACATTTGCCAGCTCTAAATAAATAATTTACTAAATCATCAGTATAGACTTATATGTACAAACAATCCTAATAATAGGTAGTGGTCAATATGTTATTTGTTTGTGCATGCATACACCAGGAACAGAATGTATTTAGGTATTAAGGGTCGACATCTGTGTGGGGACAGCCGGGACTATTGCCCTGGATCTGATGACCAATGCTTACCTAGCTCTGCAGCAGCAGGTATCGATGCTTGCTGCTCAGAGCTGTTCATTAGCTATACATTGCTGTTAAAGAAGTCCAGTGGCGCCCCGCCATTTATGTAATGGCACAGATTACATCACATAGGGCGGCCTTGTAGGTTTTTACACTATAGCCTCTCAGCAACTATCCCAAAAATATCCTCGGTCTGATTCACAGTAAGAAGCAAAATGAAAAAAATTTTAAAATCAAAGGTACCATAAAAATTAATTACCATATGCAAATAGATCACTCAAATAGTGCTGATAGCGCAGCAGTAATGATAAATAAACAAGTCCACCGCTATATAATGCACATGTCCAGCTTCCTTATTAATGTTAATATGCAAATAAATCACTCAGATGGTATCGATAGGACAGCAGCAATAATTAGTGGACAAGTCCGCTGTTGTACAGTATAAAATGTCCCATGGAAGTTGCTCACAAGATTCAATTCAAATGTAGTCAGTGATTAGCACAGATCTTATTCCTTTCAGATGGCACAATAGGGAGAAATATAAATATACTCACAGACTGGAATAAAGCTCATTGATGAGTAACTAAAATATGAGTATATTAAATTCCTCTTTCCAATGCTGTGTAATAGTGCTATTACACAGCATTGGAAAGAGGAATCTGATATGCTCTAAATTTAGAGTTACACCTCAATGAGCTTTATCCCGGTCTGTGAGTTTATTCATATTTCACCCTCTTTTGCCATCTTAAAGGGATAAGATCTGTGCAAATCACTCTGACTACATTTGAATTGAATCTTGTGAGCAACTTCCGTGGGACATTTTTATACTGTATAACAGTGGACTTGTCGACTAATTATTGCTGCTGTCCTATCAATACCACCTGAGTGATTTATTTACATATGAACATTAATAAGGAAGCTGGACATGTGCATTATATAGTGGTGGACTTGTTGATTTATCATTACTGCTGCCATATCAGCAATATTTGAGTTATTTATTTGCATATGGTAATCAATAAAGAAGCTGGATATTTGTTTATTATTTGCTACTCCCCTCCCTCTCTATAACAAGAGGAATTCTATGAGCATTTATAGCACTATTTGTACTTTCTCCTATTCTTCACTGCATTTTGCTTAGCCATGTGGCATGTTACTGAGAAATAATATTTTGGTCAAAAGTGGTTTTTAATTGATTTTATTACATTTATAGTAAACTCATTAAATTTCTCAAGTGCTCCTTTTTTATAGTTTTTCCTTTTGAGTGTGGTCTGCCTGGTAGCAGCAGAGAAATTTGATTTCTTTTACATAGTTAAGTGGCATATTCCCCCCCCTTTTCTTCCTAGGCGCCCCTTTTCTCTTTCCCCTAATAATTCTATGTTATTAGGGGAAAGCTGTGTTTTGCAGCTGGATGGCAGCTGCAAAACACAGAAACTGCAGCATACGTTCCTTAAAATCCAGCTCAATGTTAGGTGATCCTACTTTATGCCAGCTCTGTGTCTACCCCTTGGCCATGGATGATCTTCTCCTCACCCAGCACTCCTGGTGAGTGCCATCCTGGCCAATGGGTAGATCCACCCCTGCATAACTCTTCCTTTTTTTCTTCCCAACGCATGCCCTTCAAAACGCAAGCTGCAGCAGTTTGAGTTGTGCGATTGCGTACACTTAGATTACATGAGCTGCCATACACTCACCTCTGGATGGGGTCCCAGATGGACATAGATTATGACATAGTCATATTTACAACTGCCAGTTTTTACAGTTTGATTCAGGTCCTAAATGTAATAAAAACATTACTGGATTCAAAGTTTCAAACTAAGGAAATCAGGTGGAAAATAACACCAGGGCAAAACCATTATAATTTTCAGGGGGAGAGAAATAACATTTGTTGTGTGCATGCAGGGAGAGCACTTTCATTTTGCTTATTACACACCAATACTGAATAACTTTACATTTAAACTCTTATCAAGGGCTGTCACCTTTAGTACTGTTTGCAACAAATAACATTTGCCTCCCCTGGTTTTTGTCCAGGTGTAAAATTCCCATCTGATATCCTTTTTTAAACTCTGTAATACAGTCCAGTGTAATGATGAAATGACACTCTGGACAGGTGTAGAAATATTAGCTGAAATTAGCGTAAATTTAAATTGTGCTCTGTTTTTTTTTACTCACCTGCAAGAGCCTTAATTCGGGATCTTTCAAATAGTCGAGCAGAACTATTTTCATTGTCCCAGTCATCATCATTTGCCAGATCCCACCGGTTATTGATGTCATTATATTGCTGTTGAATTTCCAAACTGTCATAATCCGTTGGTGATAAAGGGCTACTCATGGTTGCAAGGACAGTATCAAAACAGAATGCAAAATGAATGCCGTCCACTCAAAATGGAGGCTTGAAAAGATACATCAACCTGGAAAGAAAAAGAAATATGCTTTAATTATTACTGAAGCTTTCAGTACACCAAAGAAGTGTAAGTGAGAAAGAAAGCATATCATAGTTCCTATTCATATATATCATATATATCATATATCATAGTTGCTATTCATGCAGAACCTGCCTTCTGTGTTCATTTTTCACAGATGTAGCAATGTGCACACATATTTATTACAAAGAAGTGATGACCAGTACACAGCGTGATATTTCCCCACATTGTAGTTCTGACACCACTGTGACTGTTTCAATATATATTAAAAGCAATTTGCTAAATGTATTTGGCCAAAAACAATGATTATAAATCCAGATTATAAATTTTATGACTACATTTGATGATTGATATGGTCACATCATTATACAGAGCAATGAGTAATCTTTTGTATTTGGTTACACATATGTATGTACATGTCTGGTCAAATTTGACAGTGAATTAGCCACCCAGTGGCACAGCACATAAATCCTACCTAAAACGTAATTAATTAAATTTTAAGGAAATGTTTTCATTGGCTGTATAGTTAAATATATTTACACCTTATTATATATGTAAATGAAAGCAGGTTAAAACCACGCCCCCACTTCATGAGACAAGTCACACCCCTTTACAGATATGTATCGATATGTATCGATTTTCTATAAAAAAAACGTTGGAGGGTATGTAGTTGTTTGTCCCCCCTGATGGCGGCCCTGCTGTCATTAAGCATTTTTGTCAATAAAAATGGAAACATCATTATTTATTGACTATTAAATTGTCAGAGAAAAATATTTCTGGTATTTATTGTGAATACTATAAATAGGAGCTCCATTAAATTTTCATCTTTATAGAAAATGTAAAAGTAGATGACACAGCAGCTGATTAGCAAGATACTAAATTGTATTTTCATTTCTGTCTCCATTATTAAAATCATGATGTATTAGCTGATTACATCTTGGCCTCCATAAAATGGCCACTTTCATAGGTCTCCATGGACTCATCAGGGAAATTGCCAAACATTTCAGGGAGATCTCTCGCGCCCTGTCTCTCAATCGTTAAAAAAACATTCAAGCTATCTTTGAATCCTTCATCAAGGATGGTAAATGAATTGAATGAATAATGCTACATTTTTTTAACATTGTTTATGTAAAAGAATATGTAGAAACAGAGCAATACTTGTATTAAAAAAAAGATACAAATAAGTGTGATAGATTAAAGTTGATAGATTAAAGAAGTAAAGACTCAAAAAACTTGTAGGTGAATTTCAATTTGCAGACATCTATGATAAAAAGAATCAGGCCCATATGATCACACCGTTTTATGCATAGGCATGATACAGTGTCTAGAGCATGCCTTTTACTATTATCAAATGTGCTATTAAAACACATCACTTGTAATGAAACTGTATAAATAATTTTCATCTGTTGTCAGGATAAAGTTGTGACTGAGGGGTCTATTTCCGTAGAGCTTCTGTTTTAATGAACGTAGCTGTTTCAGGCATGCAGCGAACCTGGCAACTTTGTTCGTATAATTTATTAATACTTACCCCTCCTGCAAAGTCCCGCAATAATCTCTGTGGTCATTGTAGGACATTTCATTCATACTTTGCAGAGACTCCATTGCGGGACTTTAAAAATTTCATGTCCCAGTATGAAAAACACTGCGCATGCTTTGCTTTTTTTCTTTTTTTTTTTTATAAGTGTTGATGTTTTAAAAGTATTTAATAATTTTTGATGGTTAAGTTTAATTGATAAAAAAACATGCCCCCCTTTTCCTCGCCCCAATAAAAACAGCTATTAGGGGGAGGAAAAGAGGGGTATATGGGGAGATTGCTGGAATACTTACTCCTATTGCCAGCCTGAGCTGGCGTTAGTTTTACACCTGGAGTGGAGTGTAAAACTCTGCTCCGAGGCTTTATAAATATATCGAACCACCGGCCCACTCTGAAAAGAATGGGCTGGTGGGGTGATGCGTTATTTACTTGCATCGCCATGGAAACCTAAGTTTTTAATGGCAATACATGCTTTGTAAATATTAAAAACGTCAGACCATGTTTACAGTTAAGAGTGAGTTAGGTGTGGACAGATCCACACCTAACTTACTCGTTCAGCCCCTAACCCGCCCCCTGTTTTTAGGTACCTTATGGCACTTAAGAGGGTTACCTTATCTAACCATGCGTAGTTTCCTTCTTAAGAAGGAAATTACGCACTGCGAATGCCTCTCCCCACCATAATAATGTACTGGTTCTTTACAAATCATTCATACAGTACATGCTGAAAATAATAGTTAATTATTATCTAAGTATTAAAATTCTGTCCAATTGTCTCTAATTTTCACAGCTAAGTAACTGTGGCCATAATATATATATATATATATATATACGTATATTTAGGATTTGATCTACTGTGCATGAGTAGTATCTTTACCTATGCAATCTTTGCAGTACTTAGGCACAGGGATCAGTATCAGCATGTTATGAATAACTTAAGAAAAGTGGGTGGGGTTTTGACATTAAAATGGGACAGGCAGGGCGCGGTTACCGATGTCTCTGCATATTTTCCCAACTTAAGTGGTTCCCGCACTATTGTTAAGGTGCCTTTAGGTGCCTAAAACAGGAGTGTGACATGGGAGTTAACATCAAACATAGGTGCGGAGAAATGCGATTCCATACCTGCTTAGCTTTATCTTAAGTGTGATCTGGTCGTGTATGTTAGTTTTTGTTTTATTCAACTTATAGCATTCCAATTTTCTCCTTTGTATACAGTAGGCTTTAAATGTATATATAAAGCATAACTGGTTAGATGACTGATTATTTCATACAGAGATATTATGGATGCCACAAAGTTTTTGCAGTGGTTTTGCTGGATATATCAATACATATCTTCACAACAGGACTGCACTGCACTGCCATTTGTTTTAGCCATCTAAACACTACTGTCATCAGGATAAATCTACAGATGGAGACTGAAGAAAGTTAATTGTACAGATTCTAATCAAACACAACTTGACATTATAATTTTGTTAAAAATAACTGATCCAGAGCTGCAACCGGTACCCCTACAGAGTGTTTTAATTAATAATTTACATTTAATGACAAGCCTCAGTAGTAAGTGCTATCGGCATATAGTATATGAAATAGGGGAGATTGTTTACTACTAAGACTTATTTGAAGATTGAGGGCTGTAGATAAACAGACCATCCTGCTGCAAGAGGAGAAGAAGATACAGGAAAAGAAGGTAAGTGAAACGGGCAGGTGGGGGGATGTAGGGGGTTGGAGGTAAACAAAAGGAGGAAAGTTAGAGAAACACAGGGAGACAAATTGGGGATTACAGAGGCACTTGCAGGGAAGAAAGTGGGGGTTAGAGACACACAGGAGGAGAAAGAGAGGTAGGAGTGGAGATACACTGGAGGAAAAAGAAAGGGGGAAGGGGTTGGCTGGAGACACACAGTGGCATAAAAGAGTAGGATTGAAGAGACATAGGGATGTATGTTAATTTTAGGAAGTGAGGGCACCAAAACTGCTATTTTTTCTTCTCCTATGTTTTGAAGTGTTTATCGTAAGGTCATATTCAAATTCTCTATTAAATACAAGTAGCACTCTTCACCACATGATATATATCATGAAAAAATCCTCTAAAAATAGGTTTATTGATTATTACATAAGTATATGGGGCCGTATTCAGAGATTTGTCGGCGATCCGGCCGCAAATATACGCAACTAAGTGGCAGGTCGGAGTAGGTTACTCCCACCAGAAAAAACAGTCACTCCCCTTGCAAACAGCGGCCGGACCTAAACTTCCACCTGCATTAACTTGCCCTATCTGGCCGCACTCACTTCCGGCCTTATGTGTATTAGTTGCATATATTACCGGCACTAACTCTGTAAGCACGCCCACTTTCCCTCATCTCAATGCCTCCTCCCGCCCACTTCTATGCAAATCCTTAGGTCCGTATATTTCCGCAGCACTTAGGGTCGCATTATTCTCTGCCGATAACTTCAACATAGATGGCGTATCACTATTACTACGCATGCTTTAGCCATTTCCGACCTTAACTTCAATGTAGATGGTGTATCACTATTAATACGCATGCGCAGTTGATGCAAAATCGATCCGATCCTAAAAATACACACAGAACTTTTGTTAAAACTGGATCTCTGAATACGGCCCATGGTGTGATGTTATTGTCAATAGGATATAGTTTGTATTGTATTGCTGTCACTAGGGTACAGTCTTTATTGTATGGTGGTCACTAAGGTAATTTTAGTCTGAAAATCCAATTACAATTATTTTATTATTATGTTATTAGTAAATCATGTTTGTATTTTAACTTCAATGTCTTGTTTCACAGAGTGAGCATATAAAGGGAATAATATAATTTGGGAAGATTGGTATGACAAATTTTTACAATATGGAATGTGGGTAGTGGAGTGACTGCTAGGGTATAATATGTATTATGGGAAGAGTGGTGTGATTGTGGGGATATAATATGTAATGTGGAAAGGGGAATGTGACTGTTGGGATATAAGATATGTAACAGGGTAGACACACCAGGAGGGGTACACAAAATGAGGGATGATCTAGGTAGACTGGAGGAATGATCAAGAGTGTGACAACTGCAGTTTAATGACAAAAAATGGAAAATCATGCACTTGGGGCACAAAAACCCAAAAGCTCAATATAGCATTAATGGCACTACATTAGAAACTACTGAAGAGGAAAGCGATCTAGGAGTCATTATTTCATGTGACTTAAAGGTAGCCAAGCAATGTAACAAAGAAATGAGTAAGGTAAGTCAGATGCTTGGTTGCACAAGGAGAGGAATTAGTAGCAGAAAGAGAGAAGTAGTGATGCCCCATCTAGAATACTGTGTTCAGTTCTGGAGGCCATATCTCCAGAAAGACATAAATACATTAGAGACTGTGCAAAGAAGAGCAACTAAAATGGTCCATGGCCTGTGTAACAAATCATACCAAGAAAGGCTAGAGGAACTAAACATGTATAGCTTGGAGCAGAGAAGGGAGAGGGGGGACATGATAGCAGCTTTCAAATACATCAAGGCTTGTGACCAGCTAGAGGAGGGTACCATTATTCAAAAGAAAAGGGGGGGGGTCATTTTTCAAAGGAAGAGGTGTATTAGAACACGAGGGCATGGATATAAACTGGAGGGTGGTAGATTCAGAGGAAATGTGCGGAAAAATTACTTCACTGAAAGGGTGATAGATAAGAGGAATAGCCTCCCATCTGAGCAGGCTAACACAGTAGAACTGTTTAAACATGTATGGAATAAATATAAGGATATAAATCTTAAACTAAATTTAGAGTAAATAGGGTCCAGGGTCAGTATAGTTTTTAATAAATAAATGGGCAGACTGGATGGGCCATGTGGCCCTTACCTGACATCACTTTCTATGTTTCTTTGTAATAAGGGGAGCGTAAGGTGATTGTGGGGGTATAATATGTAATGTGGGGAGAGCGGTGTGATTGTAGGGATATAATATTTTATGTGGAAAGGCAGATGTGACTGTGGGGATATAATATATAATATGGGGAGAGTGGTGTGATTATGGGGGTATAATATGTAATGGGAGTGTGCAGTGTAGGCAGATTTAAATTTTAGTTAGGAAAGAACAGCTTTACTAAAAAGATAAGAACGCCCAAGTTACATCATATTATAAGGGGGTGGGGTATGATACCAACTTTCACTCTCCATCAAAATAGCTAGCTAGGGCCCTGGACTGTTCTATGGTATTTTAGTTCTGACTTGCATTATGTGACTGTCCACAAATGCACTATGCACATACATTGGTTAGACTGTCGATAGTGCACACAGACTTTGTACTATGGAGTTGTTCATATATTTATGGGAAGAAAATGAGCTGAGATGACATACAGATGTTGCATTATGTAGTTGTCCATACCGTACTTGCAACCACTCCCAGAATATCCAGGAGACAAGATTAATTTGGGCGGCACTCCTGGAATTCAGGGAGAGTGGGCAGATCTCCTACATTTGGCTCAGAGCATGTATCATCCGCAAGCTCCGCCCTCATTCTTCAATGCAGTTGATACATTTTTTATGTAAACCATGTCATTGCTTATCTATGTCTGCTTCCCAATGCTGAGCAAAGCATTGCACGGTGGGGTGGGGTTTGAAAATGCAATATAGGAGCCGGATCCTGACCTACAGGTGCCTTAAGGCCGCCCGAGGTCAGTACGGGCGGCATTGTAGCGGGAGTGCACACCCCGTGCACTCCCTGCTGTCGGTAGTAAATATGGACACTTACGTGTCTAGATTCCTACACTAACTGTTACGATCAGGTTTGTGGCCTTACGGCCGCATAGCTGATCGTAACGAAGATTACCCCGCCCCGTCTCCTGATTAGCAAGTACAACATGCGTACTGGGGGGGCAGCCCCCTTTTCGTAAGAGCCGTTACGGCATCGTAAGAAAGTCGTGCGCAAGCGTACAACCTTCAATATAGGGGAATTTCGTACCTGTATATAATTCTCCTAGTGGACGTTGCTTAGGATCCGGATCTTTGGGCCTGATCCAGACCTACACCCGCCGTCGCTAGGACGGCGGGCGTAAGCGTAAGATCGGCTGAAAAGCCGATCTGCTCAGCTGCCAGGCAGATGTTGCCCGGCGTCACTACGGCAACGCCCGTTCGTGGATCGGGCGTCCGTAGCAGCGCCGTAGGGACGCTGGAGGGGACGTCCCCCAGCGTCCCTACGTTCAGGTTAGTGTAGGTGGGCGGGGGGAGGTAGTTTAATGAGGATGGGAAGGCGGGCTAGGCGGCCATACGCTCGCACCCCTTCCTTACGCCGGCTGAAGTTAGGGTAGCCTTCAGCCGGCGGAAGGAAGGGGCCATACCGAGTGGATGGGAGTGTCGGGGTAAGTGAACGCCGATACGCTGTGCTTTAGTAAGCACAGCGCATCGGTGTAGTTCAGGATCAGGCCTAATGTTACAATGTACAATGTTAAATCCTGGAGATTCAGGGTGCGGTGAGAATTGAAGCCTCTGAGGAATCTTGACTACTTATTGATTTACCATGTTGTTAAGGCTTGTTCTTAGAGCCTTCCTCTCTTCTCTCCCTACTGAGATAGGAGAAACACTAAAAAGACTTCCTGGATGCCTTAGGAACTCTATTTTGTATCCACCTGATACAATATCTAATAATCATTTGTCTGTCACAGTTTTGCTCCAGTCGCTGTAAAACTTTAAAATTCTTCCTCCGTGCATCATTGTGCCATATTTTTTGAGAGTTGTCCTGATGTCTCTCCCACTTTGACCATGAAAATGATATCGATATGTCGCTGCTTGACCGCTCCTGAAACCCCTTCCAGGTCTATACATTTTAGCTTTTCTATACTAAGATTATTAAAGAAATTCTTTATATCCTGCGGTAGCCACAATGATTTACCTCCTGATGTTTTAGTAATAATTATGTCAAGCTTTTGCCCGAACAAGTAGTCGTCCTGGAATGGGAGTGTAAGTTATTTATTTTTCTATTGAGAGTCAGTAGACCACGGTCTTAGCTATAGTGCTCGTCTTGGGCCTGATTCGGACTTAAGAAGGAGCTTGAAATTAAGAGAGAAAAGTTACTCCTTGGTTAAACCAAGTTCATTGCAGGGGGAGTCATATTTCATTTGGTACAAACAATATTAGAGTTGAGAGGAGTTGAGTTGTAGAGGTGATGTTTCCTATCCCAAGTCTAAATAACAGTGTAAAAGTAAAGCTGGTCAGTATCTGTGTGCAGTAAAATTCGAAGTTGTATCCCTGCATGCAAAGAATACAATTAACTTGACTGCCCCTGAAATCAACAAGGTTTTGCCCAGGTGTAACTTTCCTCTCTACGGGCCTGATCCAGACCTACGACCGCGAGCGTAGCGTATGATCGCCTGGCCGTATAAACTTTCACGCCCCCATGACACTCCCATTGATTGTACCCTACCCTAAGTTTTTCCAGCGTACGTGCGAATTTTCGTACCGATACGCTGGTCGTACGGGGCTTAGCACGCCCATACTGTACAATTTAAATGGCTATCCCCGCCTCTGTGTAGTAACTCGAGCGTCCAGACTAACGTCGTATACTGTGTATTATAACTTCAATAAATCTGACCTCTTTATTCCATCTAGAATGTTGATTTCTAGTTCCTTACACAATCCTCTTACCACCCTTGCGGTCAATGCAGTAGTTTTCACAGGTCTTAAAGCTGCTCCGCAATGCTGTGCTGT
>WWET01004155.1:123683-140299 GCA_011038615.1 Limnodynastes dumerilii
AGATACCCCTGATTCTATCTATCTATCTATCTATCTATCTATCTATCTATCTATCTATCTATCTATCTATCTATCTATCTATCTATCTATCTATCTATTTATCTATCTCATCTGCAATAAACACTAAATGAATCCCCCTCCTCCTATCCTATTATTATGTTAAGCTTCCCTCTACTCTATCACACACTATTCTATTGTATGCATTCACACTTCACTCACACTCTATTTACAACCTTTTAACCCCTTATTACCTTCCCTCCCTCCTGTTCACACCTTATATACTTTACCTGGCCTTTATCTTCTCCCCCGCTGCTCTGCACCTGCACCTGCAAAGGGAAAAAAAAAATAAGCCCAAAAACCACAACCCGCGGCAAGCAAAAAAAGCCGCGACTGCATAAAAAAATAAGCTCAATTCCGCTTGTTATAAGCGGACTTGGCAACTATGGTCTCATTGCATCAGCAATATATTGAAAAATATTTTCGGTTAGAGGGGGTGCGTTTAAACTCTTCACTGCACTGGTCTGTAGTAGGACAAGACACAAAAGTTCTATGCTGCTAATGTTGTATATTCAAAAGTAATAAGCACGCATATCTATATATTAAGGAATGAGAGGTAGATGGGGGGAGCTACATGTCTCTTGTGTCTCTTTCTTTAACAATGACCTCAGCTGTCACAAGTTGTTCATTTCCACTCCAATTAACATCCTATTTTTAACTACCCTAATTAGCTTTTCCTGCCATGTGACCTAATTAGCAACTCTCCATTAATTTTATTTGTAAAAGGAAGATATGAGGACATGGCTAACCAAAATGGCGATTCCAGTTAGAACAACAATCAAATGTAGGTTTGACTAGTAATGAAAACTGGTTTAATACACTCTTCATCTGATAACAGTTACAAAAAGTGGTTAGAAAACATGGCATGTCTACATATAGACTGCATCAATTTTTGGATGGTTTCAAATGCTTCTTTTTTTTTATATATGAACAGATGTGTTGTATAATTTATTGCATTACATTATGCTTTTTTGGTAGACAAAAAAGTGCTATGTTGGCCATGTAAATATATGTCTATAGACAAAAATCCTTGCAGGTAACACGTCTAATTAAGGATTCCTAGAATGACACAAAATCAAAAACCTTTGAAACTTTACCACTCAAACTACAAAAAGCAATGAAAGTAAGGTATTTAGGTTGAAGCTTTAGTGGACATGTTTTGTAAGTAATTCAGACAAAGGGGTCTATTTACAA
This sequence comes from Limnodynastes dumerilii, assembly GCA_011038615.1. NCBI lineage: Eukaryota > Metazoa > Chordata > Amphibia > Anura > Limnodynastidae > Limnodynastes > Limnodynastes dumerilii. Next base: position 124,935 of record WWET01004155.1, read on the forward strand.
ACTTAATTTTCATGCGATAATGCCCACTTTCATGTGAAAATGAGCATTATCGTATGAAAATTAAGTTTTTAATATTTACAGACAATGGATCACCATGGAAAATAGTAGTTTTTCCGCTCCCAGTGTAAAACTAATGCTATCTCAGGATGGCGTTAGTGCCTTTATCCCAGCGATGTCCCCATATTACCCCCTTTTCCTCGCCCTAATAGCTGTTATTAGGGGGAGGAAAAGGGGGGCATGTATTGGGAGACCACTGGGATAAACCAGTGCGTGCCAATGTAAAAAAAAATAAAAAAAAAAATTGTTTTTTTTACTTATATTTTAACCTAAAAATAAATAAATACATATAAATGATTAATTACTGTAAGATTTTAGAGTCCCGATATGAAGACACTGCGCATGCGCAGTGTTTTTCATACCGGGACTTGGAATTTTTAAAGTCCCACAGAGGAGTGCAGGACTTGATTCTGTTACTGAGATGGATCTTACACCTTATAATATAGAATCAGTTATTTTTTAAACTATTAAAAAAATCTGTTATTTTTTAAACTATTAAAAAAAAATCTCTGTGCCGCATAAATCCAGTGCATGATTGACATGTTCAAAGGCTTGATATATATATATTTTTTTTTGGTGGGGAAGGGGGCCTGCATATTTTGTCAGTTCAGGGCCCCACAATTTCTAATGGCGACCCTGACCTCCAGTAATCGAACACATAAACCTGTGAATTAGCAGCTCCACTATTTTGTAAGTGATGGAAATCACACTCCATTAAAGTGCTAAATCTGCAGCTAACCACAGGATTTGATGATATATCATGTCTGCATTAAGTTATGCACTACTAAGGATAATACACTCCCCTCTCATGTACATAACTTAGCTGACTTATGTATTCTGAACCGTATGCATTTCATTGTCATACGTAAGTGCCTAACCCAGCCCATACTGTACAATTTAAATGCCTCCCTCCACCCACAATGCATATTTTTGGCTTGCGTAGGGATGTCACGCCCTTTTGTAATGAGTTACGATGAGTAACATCTGCTGCGTGCAATTAAAATGTGTCTATATAATATAAACATTACCTCTCTATAAAGTTCAACAATAACCTTAAAAAAGTCATGTACCCCATTATTGATATAGGAATAATGGGCCGGATCCAGAACTAATTCACTGAACAATAGCTACTGCGCATGCGTAGTAGCTATTGTACGTAATCTGCGTATCGTTTCGATACGTAGATTGCGTATATGCGGTCTAAAAAACAGCTATTATTTTTCAGTGAATTACGTCCGTCTATGGAAGACGGACGTAGTTCTGGATCCGGCCCAGTGTGCCCCAATAGCAAGTAATCCATACTCTGCCCCGATAACAGGTAATCCATACTATGCTCCGATAACAGGTAATCCATACTGTGCCCCAATAACAGATAATCCTTACTGTGCCCCAATAACAGGTAATCCATACTGTGCCCCAATAACAGATAATCCATACTCTGCCCCGATAACAGGTAATCCATACTGTGCCCCGATAACAGGTAATCCATACTGTGCCCCAATAACAGATAATCCATACTGTGCCCCAATAACAGATAATCCATACTGTGCCCCGATAACAGGTTATCCATACTGTGCCCCAATAACAGGTAATCCATACTGTGCCCCAATAACAGGTAATCCATACTGTGCCCTAATAACAGGTAATCCATACTGTGCCCCAATAACAGGTAATCCATACTGTGCCCCGATAACAGGTAATCCATACTGTGCCCTGGTAACAGATAATCCATACTGTGCCCCAATAACAGGTAATCCATACTGTTCCCCGATAACAGATAATCCATACTGTGCCCCGGTAACAGGTAATCCATACTATGCCCCAATAACAGGTAATCCATACTGTCCCCGATAACAGATAATCCATACTGTGCCCCAATAACAGGTAATCCATACTGTGCCCCAATAACAGGTAATCCATAAAACATGACCTTAAATTCCAAACCAATTTAACCTGAAATATTAACTTATTGGCCCTGGGCGGCTGCACCTATCGCACACCCCTATTTATGGCTTTGCTGCTTACTTCCACTGCTAATCGCTAATGAACCACCTCACGTTGGTTTAATCCCCGATGAATGCATAACCGTAGACAAATAAACAAACAATCAAACCAATGAATTTTATGTATAAAATATGTGTGTGTGTTTGTGTGTGTGTGTTATTAAGCAAACTGTACATGCATGTATAGTGGTGTAGTGAAGGCGGAAAAAAATGCAGGCAGCAGTGGAGGTCGCCAAGAGATCAAACTGCTGCTGTCTCATAGAAATGGTAGTGGATATTAAATCACCAAGGGGAGTGAAGCCAAGTCCCCACAATCTCATTAATCTTTTTTGACGTTTAAACTTTTTAACTTTTATTTATTTATTTTTTTATTTTTATCTATTCTATTTTTAGATTTGTGGCAAAAAACTAACAAAAAATCTATAGCACTTGATGCATGCATTTAGTCTAGACATGGCTTCATACTATGAATCGAGTGTTTATATCCTATAAGAAGTGTAAGATCCTAAAATGCAGCTATTATTCAAGGGGCCATCTAGTGATTTACAAGAAGAAATTGTAGTAATAAATTCAAACGCCTTTCTGCTATTCCTTTCTAGTAATTGTGAAAGTTGTTCTTGCAGTGGCCCCACACATGAACCAACCCCCTCTCTCTTTGCGTATATGACCACATTCCCCAACAGCATTTACTGCAGCTGTTCATTTTAACATGTACTGTTCTTATCAACTTAACTCTGGAACAGCTGTTTAGAGAACTGAACACCATTTAACTGTCTGAGTGTAATTGCCTGGTAGTCTGTTGGGGACAGATGATTTGAGACAAAGCAGTATATAGCTGTTACAATTATTAGAGAATAGTGAAAGACAAGTATGAAGACACTGGACCTGATCCAGAATGGAATGGGAAAATTAATGCATCTTCAACAACATAATGAAAGGTTGTGGTACAATATAAAATTGAATGCAACTTCATGTGTATGGATTCATTACAGCCAGGTACAATGCAGATCTGTTCATTTCCCCAGCAATCAAAATGCATGTGCAGGAAAGTTCATTATTACGTATAATGGAACTGATTTGGGAATTGAATACGTAACATGTGCATGTCTAATTGACAATGTGAACATTGCAATGAATGAAGCTAAAAATGAAATTAAAGAAAAACCCCACAATACACCACACTACATAAGCAGAATTCCCAAACCTTTGGATTTGTTTAGAAGATCAAATACTACCACAGTGGTTCATATTGTCACCCTGTATGTCTAAAAGGAAGAAAAATGATTTTTGACACCCCAATTATGAAAGAGGGGTAAATTCAATTGTATGTGACCTATTCCGACTTTTCAAAAAAACAAAAAGAAAAAAATTATGTAACTGTGTGGGGCACTCATTTATAAATCACATAAAGCATTGCATCCATATTAATACCTATTACAATTCATGATTCAGCAATAATTAAGAAAGGCAAAACATTTAAACATCTAAGTAAGAAATGTGAAGACTAGAATAAAGTGTTATATTATGTGAACTATGTTATATTTGAACATGGTGATTCATTTTGATATAGAAATTCAAACTGATATTCATCAAGATAATTGGACAATGGCAAACATACTAATTATTACAGATATATAGTAATACATATTAATAATAATCACATTTCTTTCTGAATTTTTAGATTATTTTGTCCTTGAATCATGCATTTTAATAAATATAAAGATGCAATGTATTCATGTGATTTATAAATGAGTATACCACACAAAGCAACCTTATTTTCTATTTTTTGGTGCCCCATATGCCCCTCTCTCTCACTTTATCTATCCTATAAAACTCCCCTCTTTCTCCCTTGCTGTATCCATCCTATTAATTATATTACCATCCTTTCTCTCTCTGTATCTACCCAATCCAACCCCCTTTTCTCTCCTGTCCACTTTTATCTAATTACGCTCTTCACTATCTTTGTTGTCTTCTCACATCTTTTCTTCTCACTCCATCCACCGCAGTATTCTCTGCTTTGTGAATAATGTTGACAAGACTTTAGGGAGCAGCTGCCCACATTGACACAGACACAGTGCCTTGGCAACTGCTACTTTTTACACAGGGGCTGGTGCACTTTCTAATTTTCAGACTGTCCAAAATTATCTCAGATAGGTGGTAATCCTAATGGCTTCACCCAAAAAGTGACAAAACATTTGTCACTCTACAACAGAAAGTGAAAACAATCTGCAAGATTTTCAACTTTGTTTAAAAAAAGACTGTTTAATAAGCTTGAAACTTTGGGATTCGACTTGAAGATAGTTGCATGGATACAATCTTGGTTACAGGATAGACAGCAGAGGGTTGTAGTAAATGGAATCCAATCTGGGGATGGTAAGGTAACCAGTGGAGTACCCCAGGGTTCTGTACTTGGACCAGTGCTATTTAATATCTTTATAGGTGATTTTGCCTGTGGTATCAAGGGGAAAATATGCCTTTTTGCAGATGACACAAAGATATGTAACAAGGTAGACACGCCACAAAATGAGGGATGATCTAGGTAGACTGGAGGTATGGTCAAGATTATGGCAACTGCAGTTTAATGCCAAAAAATGCAAAATCATGCACTTGGGACACAAAAACTCAAAAGCTCAATATATCCTTAATGACACTACATTAGAAACTACTGAGGCAGAAAGGGATCTAGGAGTTATTATTTCATGTGACTTAAAGGTAGCCAAGCAATGTAACAAAGCAATGAGAAAGGCAAGTCAAATGCTTGGTTGCATAGGGAGAGGAATTAGTAGCAGAAAGAGAGAAGTAGTGATGTCCCTTTATAGATCGTTGGTACAACTTCACCTAGAATACTCTATTCAGTTCTGGAGGCCATATCTCCAGAAAGCCATAAATACATTAGAGACTGTGCAAAGAAAAGCAACTAAAATGGTACATGGCATGTGTCACAAAACATACCAAGAAAGGCTAGAGGAACTAAACATGTATAGCTTGGAGCAGAGAAGGGAGAGGGGGGATATGATAGCAACTTTCAAATATATTAAGGGTTGTGACTGGCTAGAGGAGGGTGGTATTTTTCAGAGAAAGAGATGTAAAAGAACATGGAGTCATGCATTTAAACTGGAGGGTGGTAGATTCGAAGGAAATGTGCGGATAAATTACTTCACTGAAAGGGTGATAGATAAGTGGAATAGCCTCCCATCTGAAGTGGGTGAGGCTAACACAGTAGAACAGTTTAAGCATGCTTGGGATAAATATAAGGAAATCCTAAATCTCAAACTAAATTGAAGGTAAATAGAGTCTAGGGTCAGTATAGTTTTAAATAAACAACTGGGCAGACTAGATGGGACATGTGGCTCTTATCTGACATCACTTTCTATGTTTTTTGTAATATGGGGAGCGTAAACTTGATGATGGCATTAATTAACAGATATTTAGGATAAAAATAAACCTTTTATTTCTAGTAGTAACGTTTATATGGCAAATGGCAGCATGCCCACTCTCACACCATCCAGCTAGGCAAACCTTACTGAAATAATGACATGGGGCCGGGTCCTAAACTACGTATGACGGGGCTTACGCAAGTCATTTGTGTAAGTCCCCTGTCTCGGAACATCTGCACACATGCGCGCCAGATGTTCCGACAGCGTAACTAATAACTAAATTACATACATCAGTAAGTACGCAAAAGGTGCTGACCCTTCATTTATGATGGCCGAATAGCCATTTAAATAAGTGGTCTGGGGCGGGGAAGCCCCTCTACGACCTTGTTGTAAAACTTAAGGTAGCTATCTGGACACATAAGCGTCCAGATTTACTACTGACAGTGGGGAATGCGCATAAAGGGGAGTTACGGCTGCATAACTACGGCTTTACGTGCATGCGGGGGACCTGGACCTGGCCCATGGAGACATTTCTGTGTTTAGAAAGGGAGCTGTTACACGCTGTCAGGGTAACGCTGACATAATTTAACTGTTTACATTTACATTGTGGTCTTTAGGACCAGGCATCCCTGATTCTACTCTGGCTGGGGTGTGTCTGCTTGCAGGCTCTGATTGGTGGCAGGAACTTTAAATAGCCTCTTTTGTGTTCCTCACCGTCGGTAATAGCATCTGGTTTCCTGCGTCTAGCTTGCTGTTTTGAATCGTGTGCCTCGTGCTTCTGTTTGGCGTCTGCTGTGCTCCGTTCTCCATTGTTATCCTTTCCTCTCTCCTGGTCCTCGTGGTGTCCTGTTTGTTTGTCCGTGTGTTTGTGCGTGCTGGAAGTGTCTCACTTCAGTGGGAACCGCCAGTCCCACTATCTGTCTCTCAGTGTTAGAGTTGTGTTCATGTGGCTCCAGCCCCATTCTGAGTTTACCATCTGTCAGAGTGTGTGTGCTGTGTTTTGAGCTTACTCCAGCAGCTCTCTGTATCTCCAGCTCCATTCTGAGTTTACCATCTGCCAGAGTGTGTGTGCTGTGTCTTGAGCCAACTAGAGTGGCTCTCTGTATCTCCAGCTCCATTCTGAGTTTACCATCTGTCAGAGTGTGTGTGCTGTGTTTTGAGCTTACTCTAGCAGCTCTCTGTATCTCCAGCTCCATTCTGAGTTTACCATCTGTCAGAGTGTGTGTGCTGTGTGTTGAGCTTACTCCAGCAGCTCTCTGTATCTCCAGCTCCATTCTGAGTTTACCAGTTTGTCAGAGTGTTTCTGTTGTATACTTATTTCACTACCCTGTCTCTGTGGTCTAGCAACATTCAGGGCATAACATTAGGGAAGGCCAGTCATACCGGTCTGTCACAAGTGCCTCCCTCTTTACTTAATACTTTGCTTAAACCTCTGGTTTCTGCTCTCTTGGTACACTTGTTGTGAGATTGGGTTCATTCAGGGCAAACCATTAGGGAAGGCCCTTTCTATCTGTCCGTCAGTAGGGGTTCCCTCTGTACCTAATACTTACCTCTGGTTTCAGCTCTCTTGGTACGCTTGCTGTACGATTGGGTTCCTGCTCCTGTTAGCGGCCTGCCAGGTGTCTCCAGGGACTGTCACTGGAGGCCGCTACCAGACTATCTTCACCATCAGAGAGGCTCTAGTGAAAACCAGGCCCCAGTTAGACTCCGCGCCCCGGTGTGGTAACTGGGTACCGGTAACAGGAAAATGATTTTATTAATTGGGGCTGAATCAGAATTGATGACTAATATTTCTGTCATCTAGATGTGAATAAGTGGCCCAATAGCAGATGGGGGGAATGGGAGGGGAGGGTCAACAGTTATCTTAAAACCATAGAGGACAACATCTGTTGACCCACCCAGTGCTTCCACCACAGCAAAGGTACCCTCCAGTACCTCCATCTGCCAATACAACCCAAAGCTCCAACTAAATCCTTAAATAAACTTGTTTCCTTCCACTACCAGATCCACCCCATCAGCCCTATACAGATGTGAAACATTGTGCCAAATATCAGAGTGTGTTATGCCAATCACACCGCTCTGAGATAGGAATTCAGCCACAGCAGAAGTTAACTTCCTACCTTTTCTTTTGTAAAATTTTAAAATGTCAACTGAAACACATCAATGCAAACCAGGAACAATATATGACCAATACTCTGGCATTGCCGATTGCCTCATTATCTGTTTCAATTCCAACGTTAACTGCTACACCAAATTAATGATTTGCTACACCCAAATGAACAATCGATGCATCCAGCAGCCCAAAAAACTAAATCCCCCTTGACAAGAGCTTCAAAAACAGTTTCTACCTCAGACCACAAAACCCCACCTGATCTATTTCCTTCACTTAACCTTAATTGTCAACACTGACCTAACAACTTAACAGAAAGCTCTATAAGGAAAGGGGAAGGAGACCCGTGGCTTTGAGCCAACCTAATGAGGGTAAACAACTCGGCCAAACTTCTAAGACACCTGTGGCTAATCAGAAACTTTATGTGTGTCGGGGGAGGAAATCCCTTCATGACCCCTGAAGACAAGCAGCTAAGTATTATGAGTGCCCAAGCTCGAGTGTTCCCCAATATTTAACACTTTACTTAATCCAGAAGTAACCCTATAGACTCAGACTTCCACCACTCCAACTCATTAATCTCTTAAAGCAAATAACCTTTTTTAGGGTAGCAGAAGTTGTGACAACAATACAAATAAAATTTACTCAAAATTTAACCAAATACAAGAACACTTTAAACACCACATTTCATGCTATCATCTCCAAATGTACTGCTGTCTCCTCACACCTTATAGAAGTGGTACTTGGTTATCAAATCTATTCTAAATGCTCACCCTAGCATCTGGAAGGTTGCATACCTAGGGATTCAAATGGTAGGGTCTGATGTTCTTGCATCGATCCTGGGTTGCATCCTGCATCAAGGATCACCTGGATATTCTAGATATTGCCTAGTCAAGAGCCACCAGACAAATATCTTCATCCATATGTAGTGGCAATCGGGCAGATCCTGACCCTTGCACGCATTACGTGCATGCATGGGTCCGTAGGTACGATCGCATAGTAGGGAGTGAACACCCCCTGCACTACCCGCTCTCTGTAGTAAATCTAAAGTAAAGATTCCTACCTTAAGTATTACGACTAGGTCTGGGGCCCCGTGCCCTTCATTTGGCTATGCCCGGCTATATGGCGGGGATAGAGCCAGGGTAAGGGAAGGGTCTGTCCCTTCCCCATAAGTACTGATGTACATAACTATGTTGGCCGTAGGTCTGGATCTACCCCAAGAGCGCCCCTTCCCCACTTGATCTGTTTTGGATTTGTGCCCTTTAAAAGCATAGGGCCAGATCCTGACCTAATAATGTCAGGGGACTTACGCAAGGCATTTGTCCCAGGAAAAGTAACATCGGCGCATGCACCAAATGTTACTCAAGCGTATCTGCTGATGTATAGAACGCAGTTCCATACGTCTTCAGGTACGATGAAGGAGCCGACACTTCAGTTACGCATGCCATATCCCCACCATGGACGCAGATTAATGCATAAAAGTTAAGGTAGCCTTCTGGACACGCAAGTGCCTAAAGACCTAGATCAAGTGAATAGCACATCAGGAGGTGCATAGCCATAAATAAATGTGTGGACAATAGGCTGGATCCAGAACAACGTCCGTCAGCCATAATACGTCCGTCAGATGTCGAAAATAGCTGCTGAGCATGCATAGTAACTAATTTATGTAATCTACATATATTTTCGTTACGTAGATCTTAAAGACGCATATACGCAATCTACGTAATGAAAGGATACATAGATTACGTAAATTAGTTACTACACATGTATAGACCGCATATACGCAATCTACATAACAAAACGATACGTAGATTACGTAAATTAGTTACTACGCATGCAAAGTAGCTATTTTTGGCATCTGACGAACGTATTATGGGCGACGGACGTTGTTCTGGATCCAGCCCAATGTCATTTAGCAGATGGTCAATCACATACCTACACCATGTACCAACATAAACGAAAGTCACAAATTTTCAACAGAAATATTGTAAAATGTCCAATTTTACTTAGTGCCGTATTCAGAGAACTTTTTTTGGCTGCAATTTCCGTGCGTATTTTTAGGTACGTTTCAACTGTGCATGCATAGTAACTTTATTTACGTAGTTCACGTAGACTATAAGTGCGGAAGTGCCTCGGACTTGTGAATCGCATGTGGGTAAATACGCAAGGATCTCCCACTTAAAAATACGCACTGAGATTTTAAATAAAAATGGGCGGGGGGAGGCATTTTAATGAAGGAGTGTGGGTGCAGTTAGTTAGATATGCACGTACGGTACGACTCGACGCACGGAAATGCGCACGTAAAGATAAGGCAGGTCGAGGCACTCGTAAATCACAGAAAACCCTTCCGTGTGAGGGGAGTGTCAGGGGTGTTGCCTTACTATGTCTGCACGAATAATTGCAAACTTTTCACGGACGCATCTCTGAATATGGCCCTTAATGAGTAAACATACCATTCTGGATAAGTACCACACTTATACTAGTATTTGCTATAAAACATTTTCCAACAGACTGTAAAAAATGGACAGCCCATGCAGACCCCCTAGAAAATGGCACTGTAAGACATATGCACTACTTAATAGAGACAATGGGGCTGATCCAGACCTACGGCCGCCGCAATAATTATGGCGGCTGTATGTGTAAAAATGTCAAAAATGCCGTTCTGCGCATGCGCTGGGCAGATGTTGCCCGGCATAGTTAGGGAAACCCGATCCTTAGGATCTGGCGTCCCTAACTGTTGTGTAGTTACGCAACCTTTACGGAAGGAAGGCGGGGGAAGGTAAGTAAACGAGGGAGGGTGGGTTAGGGCAGTTACGACCCTGTGGCTAGCGTAATTACCTACTGTTACGTCGGCTGAAGTTAAGGTATCCTTCAGCCGGGGTAACAGTGGGTAATTACGCCGGCCACAGGGGGAGTGTCAGGGGAGTGCTCCAGAGCTATGCTGGCCGTACTTATGGCCAGCGGGCCAGCGTAGCTCTGGATCAGGCCCTACATGCTGCCAGGGCATGGGTAACTCCAGCATAAGCCTCAACAGGGGCTGGCTGGAAAAATTTTAGCCTGGGGGTCAAGCTCACAGCAGCGGCCCATAAGTTAATGGTTTTCCCTTAGGGTTAACAATATTTCATTGATAGGAGTTGATAGTGTCTAGGAGACCATACCACCATTGTGTTTTTTACGGCTGCCTTCCTGGTGGTCTAGTGAGGTCACATAGTTCACGCATAGACTGAACTGATATCTGATGCAACCACATCTTTCATGAAAAACTATTTGATCCTACAGGCAGTGTCAGACTGGGGCATGGGGGCACCAGGGAAATATTGTGATTGGGACCTATCACATAGTCAAAGGGTCAGAGGAGAGCTGTAGCACTGTACAATGCAAATATACTGTGGCATCAGCTGTACCCACAGACTGCTTCACTAGCTCAGTGTGACAAGCATGTATTATAAAATTATATCAAATTAAAGTGACCCAGTAAGTATCCCACTGATATATACGTACAACACAGACAACAAACCAGTGACCACCATACAGAGATTATGTATGCAATAGAAACTACATCTTAATTACTGCCATACAATACAGACTGCATCTTAGCTACTGCCATACAATACACATTTTTTTGCCCCTCTACGCCTTTAGTCATCCTTTCTTGCCATCATGTGTTCAACTTACATGTCTGTCATTCTTTTCTGTCCCTTGTTTGTACCCAGCTATCCATTTCTACCACTTGTATGTATCCAGATACCCTTTTCAGTCCCTTATATATGTGCCCCCATTTCTGCCCCTTGAATAACTATCCTTTATTACTGTACTTTTTATATGTATCCAGCCTTTAGTACTGCCACTTTGTTTATGTGTCCAGTCTTTATTATTGCCCCTTTATATGTGTCCAGCCTTTATTAATGCCCCTTTTGTGTCCAGCCTTTATTACTGTCCATTTTTATATGTGTCCAGCCTTTATTATTGCCCCTTGTATATGTGTTATTGTATGTAATTACCCCGCTTATTACCTGTCCCTGTTCCCTAACTTCAAGCCTGATATTTCTCACATGCCCTGAAAACAGTATGATCCTATTATCGGGATTGTGGCCCGTATTCGGAGTAGCGGACGTATAACATAGCTTTTTTACTACTGCGCATGCGTAGTAATTTTTTACGTAGTAGCTAATATCGGCAGATGACGGACGTAATTTGCAAAACGGACGTTGTTGTGGATTCGGCCCATGATCCTGTTGGTGAACACGTGAAGAATTAGACTCTTGTGTACCAGCTGAATCTTGCCCACTGGAGCCCAGTGTAGGAACCAGAATTTTCTCCAGCAATGGGGCATTACTATAGGGTTAAAAGGAGAATGAACAAATCACACACTATTCTGTACTCCACCTTTTCTAAGCAGATCCCTATATTTCATTTATAGCCTTAGCAATACACACAGAACAATGATTATTATCTGGGGTAACTATTTACCTATTATGCCTATTTTATAATGTATGCAACCTTTTGGTCTTTAGAAACATTCCAAACCTGTGTATTTGAATGATGTTGCTGTTGAAGTACAGTCACATCATTCACATGAACAGATGTGGCCCTACAGGGCTCCCATAAGAGCCCTGTATAATTTGTACTGATAGAATGTGAGGTCGCATACTTCAGTATTTCTGGCCACATAGTTCGCAGCTGTGCTGTATATGTGTCGCGGATTAGGTGGCCTCACTAGACCACCAGGGACCACTGCCCAAAACCCATAAAAACAGGTGCGGCCCAGAAGGCACAAGCCTTGCTGCCCCCCAGCCAAGCCCACCACTGAGCCTCAATGTCCCTTCCAGACATTACCTCTTCCCTTCAGCTGTTATTAGACAGTTCATGATGCTGAAGCTGACAGAACTGGTGCTTTACCACTGTTACCATCAGTTAATGCCAGCCAGATGAGCCCCACAAAATTCATTTTGAACTGTGCCATATAATGGGACTGATACAGATTTTAAGAGGCCAGGACAGTTTTGTGCCAGGATGTAAGAGCATGTAAAAGCAACATCAGCTTATTTACTTTAGGATTATAATCAGAAGTTAAGAGCTGAGCTGTTTTAGAGCCAGTGGTCAACGTTTCATTTCTGATACATGTTTTGGAAGTACCAGGTCCATCACTATTACCTATCCCACAGCGGAAACCCTACATTTTTGAAAATCCGGGCATTGAGTGTCCACTCCATTGGGCAAAGCAAATTCGAAAAACTAACCCCAAGATATGCTGCACACTGAGAAATATCCATTTGATAGGTTTATATGCACCTAACAGTTTCCAAGTTGATGTATGTGCTGAGCAGAGATGATTCTGTTAAAAATGTAAAAAATGCAGAATTTGCTCTGGTTTAACACTGTAAAGTGGAACCAGATTATTCTAGACTGTTTTCTTCTTTTAACTGCTCAGAACAATTTACAAGTGTACTTTTATTTGATACTTAAAAGTGAGGTTACAAATGAGGTTATAAATGTAGGATTGTGGTCAGTATATAGAGAGATAACTGTCAGGATAACAGCTGTTCCGCTCTCTGTTCTCTACTCTGCTTTGCAATGGCCACAGTCAGAAGAGAGATTAATGAGCCACAGACGGTTGTGGGTATACTGAATTCCGCTCAGTGTTTCCCTTACTCTCTGAGCAGGTGTAGAAGCTAAGGAAAGGGAATTGACTCTTATGATGATTGAATAGTACAGGGCCATTCCTTCCTTAAAGCTTGGGTGCCAAGTTAAATTATAAGAATTGGTTTACCCAGAGAGCTACATACCCTGTCCAAAATCATTACATTTTGCAAAGCCCTGAGAAATAAAAAATGAAACAAATTTACGTATTTCACCCAACAACTAATGAAAAAGACAAGTTATAAAAAATATGGGTAGTGAGCAGTGTTCGGATTTTGCCAAATATAGTGGTTGGAGTTAGTTCTCAAATATTCTGTCTAGGTCTTATCTGATCAAACAACCTTTTGCTATATGGCATCCGAATCTTCAAACACATTTTCATAAAATAGTTTTGTGGAGGTGTGAGGAGTGGATTTCTCAAGGAAACGCTGGTTTTATTCTAAAGTGATCAATACACCTTCATTTGTTGTGAGGTGATGGCCAGTTAGCCTGTTTTGTGATCTGGAAGGTTATTGGTTATACCTGAGCAAGTTTATAGTGGTTACTCTAAGCTATATACATATATTTACACATACCTGAGACTACCTTCCCTGTGTTGATCTTCCCTTGCTTCCCTTGTTGTGAAGACAACTGCCATAAAACACTGATAAGCATATTAGCATGTTCTTATAAATGGATTCCATTTCTTCTATTCATAGATTTACTATAGGTTTTTAAATATATGCCAACCATATGCTTTTGGGTTATAACCTAAAACCATTTTGTGTAAACTGTAAAAGCTAGACTATACAGTTCTGGTTTTCATAAATTGATTCACTTGACAACCTGGTCAAATGAACATCTTTCCATAACACATCTCGCTTTGTATAAACTTCACTTAAGTGGATAGAACTTGCCAAAGGCAAACATCATTCTGAATAGTATGGTTTACCGCTCACTTGGAGATATATATATATATATATATATATATATATATATATATATAGTAAAAAAGAATAGTATGGTTTACCGCTCACTTGGAGATATATATATATATATATATATATATATATATATATATAGTCCAAAAGGATGGCTCTCAGGGTCTTTCGATAAAGTAGTAGTCCAACATGTTTAAAGTAGTGCCTGAGTGCCATCCTTTTGGTCTTTCTGTTATGCTTAGGCTGGATGAACACCCAGGCAGTTAATTATAGAGATGTGCGCCTGGGCATTTTTCGTGTTTTGGTTTTGGATTTTTTTTCGTGTTTTGGTTTTGGATTGGTTTTGGTTTTCATTTTTTTTTTTTATCATAAAATCAGCTAAAATCGCAGAATTTGGGAGCATTTTTGTTACTACAGTATTATTAACCTCAATAACGATAATTTCCACTCATTTCCAGTCTATTTTAAACACCTTACAGCTCACAATATTGTTTTTTATCCAGTTTAGGCCAAAAGGATGGCTGGATGACTAAGCTAAGCGACAGAAGTCACTTTGTGATTGCTGCACAAATCAGTCCTCACAAATCTGTCTGCAAAAAACACAATTGGTCACACACTGAGGTTGGGCAGAGCACAACCACAGTATAGCAGTGCCCCTATACAGTACACAGCCCCTATACAGTACACAACCCCTATACAATACACAGCCCCTATACAATACACAGCCCCTATACAGTACACAGTCCCTATACAGTACACAGCCCCTATACAGTACACAGCCCCACGTTGCAGCCCCTTGTCACACAGCAGTATCACCCATCATGTCTCCAGTATTCCCATCATGTTTGCAGCTCCCCCCAGTATTCCCATCATGTCTGCAACTCCTCGAGTATTCCCATCGTGTCTCCAGCTCCCCAGTTTTCCCTCTCTTTTTACTTTAATCTCCTTACTTACCATTGCTGCTTCCTTCCTCCGCGCTCCTTCCTCCACCGTCGTGGCATTGCTCTGCGTGAGCAATGTCAAAACCTGCGAGATCCGAGGACAAGACGATAATGTTTTGCATCATCGTCGCATCTGAGAGAGCAGGAGAGTACCGAGCCTGCTTGGTACTCGGATCAGGTCAGGTCAGACATTTTCTTTAAAACCGAGCCTGCACATCTCTAGTTGATTGTTTCATAAATAGGAGTGCCATTCTTATTGAACTGTTATATATACAAATACAAATAGGAGGCCCCAGCACTTTTGCAATTACCCAGCAACT
>WWET01004156.1:20083-66652 GCA_011038615.1 Limnodynastes dumerilii
AGTTACAGCAGATTTCTTACCAGAGTGTACTCAAAAATGCTCAAAAAACTTTTAAAACAGTCTGTGATCTTCTGATTTTATCTTACAGAGCTCCTAATATGCCAGATCAACCATGGAAAGATTACTTTTTGCAAGCGTGTACTGTGTCTATTAAAAGATCTTTGCACAGTACACACTGGTAAGATACCTGGTAAACGGGCTTTTGATTGTGTGATTGGAAAGATTATCTGCTGAAAAGACCCAGTGTGTACCCTGCTTAAGGCAGCTATAGTTTAATACCAGAAAACACAACTTGGGGCACAAAGTTTGCATTAATCTATAAATTGATCTGAGCAACTTCCATATTGTGTATTCTATTTGGAAGCATGTCTTGGAGCAGCATCTGAGGGGGTGTTGTTCCAAAGCAGCTATTTTGGAGGCTTTAATGGGTACCTCCTGAGGTAAGTTAGCCCTCAATTTGAAAACATATATATAACCCAACATTGGGACTCTCGTTGTTAGAGTTAGGAACACCATAAGTAGAGAGGCCTTGTTGGTGGATTATCATATAATTGCAAATAGGTGTAACGGACATTTCTGTGTTTGATGTTACTGATAGAACGGTATAGTCTGTTACTGGTAATGGCAGTGTTGCTGGGGCATTTTCTTTCCTTTGTTTCTTTCTGTAGCAGATTACCCCCTGGCCTTTCATGCATCTGTTTGCATTAACCTATAGATTGATCTGAGCAACTTCCATTTTGTGTGTGCACAAACTCTAAGGGCCAGATTTACTAAGCTGTGGGAAAGGAAAAGTCGAGATGTTGCCCACAGCAACCAACCAGATTCTAGCTGACATTTTCGAGTATGTAATAGGAGTGAGAGCTAGAATCTGATTGGTTGCTATGGGCAACATCTCCACTTTTCTTTTCCCACAGCTTACTAAATCTGGCCCTAAAAGTTCAATATAGCAGTAAGCCACTACACTAGAAACTACTGAGGAGGAAAGGGATCCAGAAGCCCATATCTTATGTGACATGCAGGTAGTCAAGCAATGTATCAGTGCAATGAGAAAGACAATTCCGAAGCTTGGCTGTATAGGGAGAAGAATTAGTAGCAGAAAGACAGAAGTAGTAATGCTACTCTATAGTTCATTGGTATGGCCTCACCTGGAATATTAGGCTCTGGAGGCCATATCTCCAGAAGGACATACATATAACAGAGAATAAAAATTATGCTTAAATAGGGTCTAGAGTCAGCATGCATTATAAAAAAAAATTGGGAAGACTGGCTGGGATAAAGTGGCTCTTATCTGTGTCACAGTCCAGGTTCTTCTGCATTCTCATAGGTCTCCATATACTTCAGTGTTAGAAGCCAGTGAGGAACTGAATGGTGGACTTAGGAGAGGTCAGAGAGTGCAACAATGGCAAAAGTGGGAAAGTAAAACAGGGGATGGAGTGGGAGATATGAGGCCACTGGGGATAATATCCTGCTTAGGGAATGGTGCATTGAGTGAGCAGCAAGAGAACAATGTGAATCAGAGGGCGCACAAGTGAAAGAGGACAATAGGGAAAATGTTGGCGTTGAGAAAGATGTCTGATGAAAGTGTTAGTGAAGGCAGCAAGGAGTTCATGGAAATGGGAGACACTACTGGGAGGAAAGATATCAATGGGACAATAAATGATGGAAATGGGAATATAAAGAGGTAAAATGGTGGAAGAGGTAGAGGGCAGGGAGGGAAAAAGGGTTTTATGGGGAATGAAGGAATAGGTGAATGGTAGTTATCCTTGGTGGAAGTGGGGGAATATTGGTGGAGTGGTGTTAATATATGGTGGATGGGGCGCTGGGACTGTCAGGGTGTTACTGGATACTGTTGATGAATAGCAGAGGACAATACATAATACAGAGTGAAATATAGCTGTAATATGCACGTGATTTCCTTATGTTAATGTTATTGCACACTGTCACACACTGGCAGCGGGTTTGAAGTTTCTCCTGGCTGTCTCTATCAGCCAGCTGATGCCAGCTCCTGTCAGGGTATTCCTGATCACACAACTTATCCCACAGGGGATGCTGGGATATAGATGAGGTTCATGTCATCGTCCCCCACAGCTCTATATTCATTTACTCCCTACGATATCATTAATCAACTCTCCAATGAAATGAGCCCCAGAGACAATGGAAATCTCCCCTCTGTTTTAAGTCTGGTGTAATTAGAATCTCAGCAGGGGAGTGTTCTCGGCACACACTTCTATTGTCCCATCTGAGAAGTGGCCAGTGAAGACCCTGAGGGGCTGAGGCCGTGACCTGCGGTGGAATGACCTCTTCATGTGTCCACTCGTCTTGACAAAGACGTGCCATTTCATGCCTCTAAATTGTCAAAAGGAGATGAAGCATTGGATGTGTATATTATGTACATCCATTGACCTATGCGGCCAAATTGTGTCTACTTAAACTCCTAAAAGACAACTTTATGTTATTTACTTAAATTATTTTTTTATATATAAAATGTACTAAACTGTTCCCCTCCTGAAAAGGGATTAGGGTTGATAACATTTTGCATATTATCATTTCCCAGTTATTTGTATGAAGAACCTCTCAAGTCAAGCAAAACCTTATGTAATATCTTCACAGTGCTCCCCCTTGTGGTTCATTTTATATTATTTTACTAATTGTAACGTAAATATAAGGGGTTATGCTGTTAAAACTCTCTCCCTTTGTACGATAAAGAAATAAATATAATTTTAAAAAAGGTCATATATCATCCACAACCACATATACATCCTCACTGGTATTTATTGGTAAGTGTGTGGCACACATGGTTGCATGTTTCACATTTTGTGGGGTGAATTTACTAAAAGTTCAGAAAAGTTAAAGTGTTTCCCATATAAACCAACCAGTATATAGCAAATTTTTATCTTGTATAGTTTAGAAAATAATAGCTCAATTTTGATTGGTTGTTAACTTGTGAGTGATCTTAAACTAGATTAGGGTCAAACAGGGTGTAGGGTCAGTATAGTTTAAAAAACAACAATTGAGCAGACTGGAAGGGTCCGATGGCTCTTATCTGCCATCACTTTCTATGTTTCTAAGTGATGCTATTAATAGAGGAGTAGCAATATCATGCACCGTCACACAGGCAATAAGATTTATATATAGAAGAAATAAACAATTGTGTTTCATTTATCCCACGCATATACAAAGCCCAACACAAAACAAACCAATTTAACCTTTTATAAGTTTATAAAATCTGTGGAATCATTTTTATTTATAAATGATAAAATAAATGTTAATAAACAGCTATGATCAGGTGTAACAACAATATATCCAGACCCAAAGTGTTATCTACCGGACTGTAAAACATAAATGCACTTGTTCTGATCCACAAATATTTCCCAAATATGACGTTTGGTTTTAATATTTGATTTGCAGACTTTCTTTACGTTCCTATTCATTCTTATTTAATGAGCACTATAATAATTTAGATTTATTCAGCATGAATTTTATGACCTTATACTTAATGAAACAGTTTATTTGTGAAATCAATGTGATATCAGTTCTGACATATTGATGACTTGACCTCCCTGGTCATTGCTTGGGAGCGGTGACGTGCGGAACACGTATCAGTGGGAGACATCTGCTGTGCAGCTGGGTCACGCTTCTTGGACCAAATAAAACAGACAATACATCACTGCACATAGCCCTTTAAGTAAGTCACTAATCATCTCCTATACTCATCCTCCATCTCACCTTTATATTTTATTCCACTGTATTTACCAGAATAATCCCGTCGGATGTCAGTGAATGTAAGGGAACTTTATGGTGTATGTTTGTTTTTACAGAAAATGACCACTAGTTATCTGTGTTAACTCATTAAAATAAAATCAATGTGTGGTGCTTCTGCCTGTCAGTACAATTACCGGGATAGAGATTAGCGGCGTTATCCTTCTAGCGGCACACAGGAGCTCAGCATAGAAACAGGGGCAGTCCCACCATAAAGCACGATGCACGTGGTGTAAAGTTACAGAGAAACTGTAGAAGGAAATAAATGCAGAAATCAATGTGGTTTACACAGTACTCTATAACATCTCCCTATATCACTTCACTGAGACACCAACGTACCTTCTATGTCAGACCTTGGTAGGTAGGTAAGAAAACTCTTAATTTTATAATCATGTATTATATGAATATAAAAAATGTGTTTAAGCATGGTTATTTGTATGCACCTAAGGTTTTATTTTTGCTTTTAAATAACCACAACATATCTGTTAAGTATGTTATCTATGTGTAAAACTATACTTGTTTATTTATACTTGTATTTTTCTTAGTTTTTGTATCTCCCTGTTATATATTTAAATAAAAAGAATCAATTTTCCCTAAAGTTTAACTACTTAAAACAAAAATGCAATACTAGCTGGAGACAGCAGATGGCAGCGTGTAAATGAAAGCTCATCAATAGACATAGAAGGCACTGTGCATGCCAGATACTTCATAAAACTACCTCAAACATCCCATCCACCACCACACTCCTAGCAGTGCCTTTTTCTCATTTACCCAACCATTAAATTAATTTTAGGGCCCCTTAATCTAGTAATAAAGCTTCATTGATATCTTAATTTTGGAGGTACTGGTATTACGGATAATAATATATAAGGACTCTATCATAGGCAGACAGATAGGCACAGTTTATTCTTATTACATAACAGATCTACCATACCCATGGTATTCCTGATGTACCTGTCCTGTGTCTTGCACTCTTCTATATACATTCATATATATCATCTTCAAACTCCAACTGACAATGAAGCCAACGTCAATTCATGATGAGATAACTCATGGTAATGATCGCTAGTTAGATGTACAACACCTTTCTGAATGACAATTATTTCTACGTCACTGTCTAGACCCTGCTGGGTTCTGTAGCCCATTTTGGAGGAAGGCTGGCAATACCTCTGTGTTGCAACCCCCTCCCTGTGCTAGTTTATGAAAGACCTCTAATGCATTATGGCCTGAATGTACATACTTGGCCCCTTCTTTGTTCTTGTAGGAGTTAAGCAGAGACCAGTGAGGAGAGAAGAGCAGCACAGAAATGCTCCTAGGCCTCCTCTTGGAGCAATGTATTCTCTGTGGGTGCAGGGCTGGTGGTTCTCTCTAGCCCTGTAGAAACTGCACCCTGGTTGTTATTTCACTGATCACTATTTATATCCTAGCTACATATATTCAAAAGCCACTATACTCAAATAAAGGACTACTCAAATAAAGACATGACCTGATCATGCTTGTGGCCTTAAGCTGGCCATAGGCTACAGCGATTATCCATCATGACCGGTCACTACAAAGATTATAGACGTGATCGCACAATAACTGGATGATCAGGTTGATTTTCCAAATGGACAATAATCATACTAAGAATGCTCTGCTGTGATTATTTGATCTTTAGACATGTACAAAACTATCAGACGCTAGCTCCCAATAATTCCTAAACAAGTGCCTCCCCTTCAGCCAGGATCGGTCCCAGCAGGAGAGGTGATTGGCGTCGATATCGGGACCTTTTTCGCTAGGGAAAAATCGCCATTTCTCGGCCACCTCCTGCTGCGAGTGATCATCGCTCTAGTTTGTGGCCACTTTTACACTTCGAGGAATATCACATAATCACATTTTAGGGTCTCCTGTTACCAGCACTAGGACAGGAGAACAAACGATAATATAACTTAGTTTTCCTGGGTTTGACTGTAACCTGCTTCACTACTTTATACATATAAATCAGAATATACATAGATGACTGAATAATAATATAGTAATCAGGATGACAATGTCACAGAAGGGGGCATCTCTCTGCAAATAACTGTAGCTGTATAATGTCTAGAAGACACATCATAATCAAAACTCAGAATCTTATACATTATACAGAAAGAAACAATTGATTTTCCAATGTAAATATAAATATATTCATGCTGTATAATATTAATCTAGATGTAATGTGATACCTTGTGTTTGTACAGAAGGGAAATCTTCAGTATCAGAATTACAAATAGCTTGAAGTCAATTTAGTTACTTTTTGTTTCTCTAATTGGACTTTCATTAAGCTCTCTGCGAGGGAATAAAATCAGTGGAACTGTAGGGAAGAACAAGAGGTTATTAGGTACATTTATAGTTCACAAAGAAATGTTCTCATTTAAAACAAATCTGAATCCCACAGCGGTTGTTTAACTGTCATCTAAGTTACACAGCATCTGTTCCAAATGCATGTATTTCCCCTATGTTCCAGGCCACTGTATCAGGACTGTCTTTTGTTTTGCCCTCTCTCCACGGACCTTTTTATCAACCACAGACCCAGCTGAGCCTTCTCCCAAATGAGGCAGTAACACCTTAGGCTGAGGCTGGAGCAGCTGCATTGTGGGGTGCAGACTGTGGAGTAATTCCCTTTCACATCTCACAACACACGGGGTGCTCCTGGCCAGTTTATATTACACATGGCCTCATTATCTTGATGTGTAAAGCAGTCATTTGCTTCTCTGTCACTATACTTTACTGCTAATGATACAGAGTGAGGTGAAAGATTATGCCAGTCTTTTGTCCGACCAGGATACATTTAATATTTCTATTGCACTCGCATACTGCTTACTTATCTCACCATACAGAAAGATCATTATAAATATTTCCCAGATACTAAATATACATCAATATCAATGGAAGACATTTGTTTTCTATATAAAGAAATAAGTAAAATATACATGTATTTTCTTACCTCTGGAGTCCAGGGGGTTTAATGATTTTTCTATGTTTTGTTGGCTGTCAGTTGCGACTCCATTGGAAATACAATTATATTATTTGATATTCATATGAGGATTATTGTTATATTATCATCTCTACGTATTTGTCTAAAGATATCACCATATATTTACACTCCTGATGAAATCTAATCATATCTTTAAAATAACTTTGTGCCAGTATATGATTAAAGTATATGATTATAGTGGTTACATAAATCTACCATGTTAAACAAGAAATAATGTTCCATTGTGGAGATCACTTAAGTAAACATTCTCTTTGTCCTGAGAATACGTGTACTAAAATGTAATAATTACTTGTATGTAGACAGAATAATGTATGTATAATGAAGGATTATCTTGTTCCAAAAAATAATCTTAATAGCATCTGATACCCACTTCCAGACAGAGGAAATGCTGGAGATTGCCTCTAATTTGGCTAATTAATAGCTGATTTTCTTTTCCTCACGAGCTTATGACCTAATTACATCACAAGTGAATTAATTAGTCTCTTTGTCACTATTGTTACAATAGAGCTTAATAAAGACTGGAAGGTCAGAGTAGTGATCAGCTCCCTGGCTGTTTAATGGGTTAATGGGCAATTGTTTGTTGAGCAATACATTGAATTATCACATACTTGGGGGTCTAACAATGTCATTGCCAGGTCCCAAGGCTTCTATTATAAAGGGTTAGTGGGAACACTTAAATGGCTTTAATAGGTCAAATTAAAGCGATGTGAGCATATATAATCTTTTCAGAGTGGGAAAGACAGGTAACACGGAGACAAGCAGTTATGAAAGTTTTCTTGTGCACAAGTGTAATGCAAATGTCAACTCTCTATCTTATTACACAGATAAGATAATGGATAAAATGCATAAGTATACAGTAATGAAATAAAATGAATTTTGAAAGGTGAAGAAAATATTTGCTGGGGATTTATTTAGAGCGAATCAATGCATGAGTTAATATGTGTAATAAAAATACAAACCTATGACAAATGGTAAAAAACAGTGCATTATAAATAATGTGACTCCTTTTCTTAAAGAGCTCCATGTGATTGATTCCTCTGCTAGATAAGGTAAAGGCAAGACATGATATATAACAGTGCTGTTAACCCTTGCTCGGTGTCCGGCTGACTTACCAAGCTGAAATACGTAAGCACAACTATACTAATAGATGAGAAAATATGGGCTATTGAAGAAAAAGCAATACACATCAATTATATTTCACAATATCTGCTTCAGTCCTATGTGGCATCCATACTGTGTGATATACCTGAGCAGTGTTATAACCAGCTATAGACACATTTCTTGATAGCTGCAAGGAAACCAGGCAGCACTTAAGTATACGTAACGACCATTCGGGACAACATCTAATCTGGGTGCAGGTGTGGCAGCAGTTTAGCCCATGATTGAGATTCAGTAGCTGGTTCTTTAATAACAGGTAGTGCTTACCCCCACTACCAGTTATCACATTTCCTCCTCTATTTAGGCTACTGCTTTCATTTGAGAATCTTGCCTGCTCTTGTTGGTACCTGGTCATCCTGGGTCTTTCCAACTGCTGTTTGTTGGTTCAGTGCATCTGTGTTTGTTAGTCTGTCGGTATACCTCTCAGTACTTTTGTGATTGTACTAATCCTGCTACTCCCCGAGAGTTGCCACCAATGGCCACGACCTGCTAAGAGCCCAGTCTGTCCCCACCATTAGCTCCATTAGGAGCTCCAGTGAACTCCAGGCTTTTAAATTAACTCTGTGCTTTTTCAGAGTGACCACTCATATTATTATAACCATCATGGAGTGAGGTTATCCTCATGGAGTCCACCACCATTTAAGGTCTCCAACTTAAAGCATCTGGTCCAGACACTGAATAATTAAGTGAATTCCCAGGAAGAACTCATTGTGAACATGAGAGCTTCATCTGCTTCTGCTCCATTACCAAGTCCGTGCGTTATGACCACAGATGGTATAGAGAATCTACTTGACTGGTTCTCCAAGGTAAGAGCCAGTTTTGTCTGTCTAAAGAAAATTGTGATCTCTATTTTCTGTTACGTTCCAACCCATCTGTCAATAACCAGCAATAAGTAGACTTGACATTATCATTCTTCAAATAGATCCCCAAGCCTGGGCCTTTGATCTACAATATCATGATCCTGATCACTAGTCTAGTTTCTGTAGAAGAATGTTTTGCTGAATGATGAGTCACCGATTGTGAATGGAAGCAACACGCTCTGCGCAGTCAATTTCGGATTGGGCTGTTATAAATAAACAAATAACAAAGGATAAAGGATTCTCTTGTCCAGTACTCTATGTTCAAAAACATAAAATACCTTATACTATTGGTCATCAATCAATCAACACCTCAAGGAGTGGCAGGTGGAGACGAACTCCTCCTTGAATTTCACTATAATCCACACACTGATGAGGTGTGGGGGGTATGTTGAGACCACTGGATCTTGGTGCCAGATCAGGGGAGTAAGGAGCATGAACATAGAAACTGCTGCAGAAGAGCCGCCCAATGAGCAGGAGCATTGTCATGATGAAAGACAGCATTTGTGGCACCCATCTGGAGGATTTACACATGATGGTATGCACAGAAGCTGCAGAAATGCTAAGTTTGGAAGCGATCTCTTTCACAGTTAATTGGCCGTCCTGCATAACCACTTAGTCATAGTCCACTCGTGCGATCACTTTGCAAGATCAGCTAGTGCATTGTCGTAGCTGCTTCGATTCATTCTTGCACGATGTTCAGCTTTCTTTGAACTTTCACACCCATGAACATCCATTTTTCATGTCTGTGACATCTTCCACTAGACATCTGGATCACCTGCAGGTTTGCCATCACATACAGACTTGAATCTATGACTCGTAGGGCTGATGTGTTGTCTTGCTCTTTTCTGCCAGCACAGACACCCATCCCCGGTTGCACCTCATCTAACTATCATTGTTAGATTAACTCGCAGTTACTTTCAAAGGTACGGAATCAGGTGTAAAAGCAGAAGCCAGCTCAAATGTTATTTATTCATAAGAAATTTCATCAGTTTTAATGGCATAAAATTTTTGTAGGGCATCGGGACACTTTGAAGTCCAAAAATCCCTTGATATATAGACTCGTAGTTTGGTGGCCGTCAATGTCACATGATGTGAAGGAATTTATTAGGACCTGGGCTACATGTGCCAGTAGAAAAACACCATAGTCTTTGCCAGTTGGACCCCTTCTTCCTTGTATCCATCTGTGACAGGACACACTGATCCCACTACTGCCGCCAGAAAATGTGACAGGATCCACGGATCCCACTGCTGTCACCAGTCTGTAATCAGTGCTCCTGACCATTGTCCTGCTACGTTGCTACAGGATACGACTTATCCCGATATGGCTCCTACACCGTGGGTATAGGGGTTCCTGCTTACAACCAGTGACCGACTGTCACTGGCTCCTCCCACTGCGCTGTAGGAGGGGTTTTGTTGCCACCACTAGGCTCCTACCACCAGCACCTAGAACCGCTTTCTTCCGGGTATCCACTAAAAAATGGCTGTTACACGCCCCTGGTCTGGATGTTGTCCTCCTGAACCCCTTGCTTGGCAGATTGGCAGAGCAGACCGGACGCTGGGCTCTCTTCAGATCAGCAGAGAAACAGATTAGAGATCAGCTAATCTGTAGGTCACAGGAATACAGCCGATGCAATACTTGAAACAAATATATGGTTTATTAGCTCTTCATTGGGTCCTGATAAGGACCTCTGGATCAGTTGTGTTATAAACTACTGATATGTCTAGACTTTAAATGGAATACTTCAGCTGGAATACCTTTTTCATACAGAGACAGCTCAGTTTTTATACAGGTTTTGGAACACATGCTGAGAGGGGGGGAACACCCACTCCCAGCTCCAAACGGTGCCGCTCCTTTTCAAATATAACATTCAATTATATACAGTCAGGAAATATTTCCTACAGACACAGGACTTTAACACAATTTGTAAACAGGTAAGAGCGCTGATTCAAATCAATATCGAATTTATTATATAAAAAATGTCCACCATAGTGGTGTAATTAAAAATAATAATATATAGTTAGAATAGACAAGTGCTCATTACAGTACAATGGTAACTGATTACATTCAGGAAGTGTTATAGAACTAGTACCAATGTATGGCACCATAGATTTAAATATACAAAAAAAAAATCGATCATATGAGGTTCACTCATTCAATATAGGGGTTAACCTTTGGTGATCCGGTTCATCTGTGTAGTTATTTCTCTTCCATATATACTAGATTTAGATATAAAGCAAAATAAGTTCAAAAATAACGGTTTGCTTAATTAGAATACCAGTCCGTATGTTTTTCCGTTTAGAAGCCGCCAAGGCACAATAGTAGGAAACTAGCAACTAATATAGCAATAGAGCTAGCAAATCAGGTACATTTCCACTCAGGCATATTGAAAAGTTTGTAGTTGTGAAATATGGATTTTGTGTTTTCTCTGGAGATTTTTTTACTCACACTTAGATGGTCTCTCAGGTGAAATTGCAGTGATTATACTCACGGACCCTGGAGATGTTAATACCAGTAGTTGTAAGATGGTCCGTGTAGAGTGCCAAGTGTGGCTAATGGCCCAATATCACTGTAAGATTCGTTGTCCTGGGTATTCTAGACTATGTCTCACGCAGACTAAACCGCTTTAGAGGTTCCACACTTGTGGTTAAAATATCACAGCTGTGCTGGAGATGACGGCACCTGTTTCTGGTCGAGCGTGAGCAATATGCTCAAACGCTCCAGAAAGCCGTACACCTGTCGCTTAAATGTATATATGGATGAGTGTCCTGATGAAAAATAGTTAATATAGATGGCCGTTTTAGGTAAAGTCACTTACTCAGAAACAAATAGGTCTCAAAATACTGTAACAAGTAGAGAGCTCTGTCTTTCGAATATTGAGGATCCTCCGACGCGTTTCTCCCAGTAGTGGGTTTTATCAAAGAGTGGATAGTAATCGGAACTCTGGGTTTTTCAAGGCGGAAGTCCTGGGCCGTCAGCCAATTAAGACTGCAGGTATGTTTAAAGCTCCAGTTAGGATTATTTTCTGAAGCCGGGCAGAAATGGCAATTTCAACTTTTAACTTTCACATTACATAGTAATAATAGATTCACATTAGTAGATAACAACATAGTTAGGTATATCATAATCATAGTATATATGTTAAAAACAAAATAATGGGCAGCATGATTGTATATATCGTAATTACAATATACATAGTAAATAGTAAAATATATAACATAATAAAATATATTTTACTCTGATCTGTATAGCAATTATTATTCAAAAGAATAAATATATTTTACTCTGATCTGTATAGCAATTATTATTCAAAAGAATAAATATATTTTACTCTGATCTGTATAGCAATTATTATTCAAAAGAATAAATATATTTTACTCTGATCTGTATAGCAATTATTATTCAAAAGAATAAATATATTTTACTCTGATCTGTATAGCAATTATTATTCAAAAGAATAAATATATTTTACTCTGATCTGTATAGCAATTATTATTCAAAAAATAGATAAATGGAAGAGGGAACCTCTTTTTATGTGGGATTTGAATAACCCCTTTATATGTTTTTCTTTAACACAATTGACAAATAACACAATTCACATAAAACACAATTTACAGATAACAACATTTTCCCAAGTCCATGGGATTTTAAATTAGAGAGTTCTTGTACCTTAGGATGCAAGCTAATGACCCCCACTGTGCTCTCAAGCCAGGATGTGAAGTCTGCCCAGCCTCATTATCATAGATAATTACCAAATAAATTGTCCAGAATGTCCTAGCAAAAATACAACACACTAGATACATTTCCAAAATACAGTGATGCACTGCGTAACTAACATGAATTATGTCCATTCATAAATTATATGGCGTGGTCTGGCCACGTATGACGTGGGCTAGCCACACTCCTCCCCCCAGTTCATGCGGGCCACCAGCAGCCTTGTCCTCACGATTTGGCTCCCGCAGCCCCTTGGGTTAACATGGGCGATCCAGAAGTTCAGGCTCTTCCTGATAAGACAGTCCATCCGCATTGCTATGGGCCTGTCCTTGCTTGTGAAAGATAAAAGTCATAAGCGCAAGGCTCATCTGCAGAAGCCGGCCATTCTCCCCTGAGGTGTGTTGTAGCCACTTTAAAGGATTATAGTCCATAACCATGGATGAAGTGTTGTCGATACAAATATGGCTGAAGTCTTGTCACAGCCCACACAAGTGCCTAACATTCGTTTCCAATTGTGGCACACCACACTTCCCGATCCAGCACCGGGTTCTCCTGCCCATCTGGCCACATCCAGCCCAGTACTGCTCCATGCCCGTGCTGCGGAGCATCTGTCTGTACTATGAGGTCCTTTCCATAGTCTGGTGCTATCAGCACTGCAGCGTGTATCAGAGCCTCCACATCTGTCTGTCCTATGATGTCCTTTCCATAGTCTGGTGCTATCAGCACTGCAGCGTGTGTCAGAGCCTCCCCCAGTATCGGGAATGCCAGCTCACAAGTATGAGTCCAGTCAGCTACTTTTGGGAGTCTGTTCCTAGTAGGATCTGTCCGGGGTCTTGTTACAGTACTAAATTCTAGGACTAAATGTCTGTAGTACCCTGTAGTCGCTGAGACGGCCAGTACCTGTCTTGGGGTTGTAGGCCGGGGCCAATCTGTTTGCTGCTCCCTTAGCTGGGTCTGACTTAGCCCTATCTCCCTCTGCACAATGCCCCAGGTACTGCGCCTCTGACCTCCCCACCTGACACTTGTCTGCTCTGATGGTCTGTTCTGTCCAATGATTTCTCTCTAACAACTGCCCTCCATGTTTCAGAGTCCTCCTCAGGAACCAAAACAACAGGACGCCCAGAGATTGCGCAATATCTGGACCACACCTGGATCCAGCATTCGCTGTACCTCCTTGTCCATACATTCCTATACCCCTGGTGATACCTGATACACAGGCTGCCTTATGGGCTTGCAATCCCCAGTATCTACATGGGGCATTACTATAGAAGCCCTACCTGGCTTTCTGGTAAACTGAATAGCAAAGGTCCTCAGCACTGCATGCTGTCCCCTCTTACAGCTACTCATCTCCTCCTCCCAGCCCATGTCTTCTGCACCACCATCGTCCTTGGCAAACAGGAGGAGTACACCTCCTGATTCCTCAGTGGGTAAGTAGTAAACCGCTGCCACCAACTCCCCACGCTCATGGTATGCCCTCAACATATTCACATGGTAGGTCCACTGTCGCCTATCTGCACGATCCAATGACACCACATAGGCGATATCACTTAGGTGTTTCTGCCCAACCTCCAACACTCTAGCTGGGCCCCCTCATCATCCCAGGTCTTCTGCTTGGTCTGCGCTTCAGCTAGATTCACTTGTGCACTAAAGCCCTAAGGTACCACCTGTGGCACATGCTCCCTGTCTTGTCCACCACCCTCTACCTTCCTGACTACCTGGTTTAGTAACCCCTTCCTCCAGGTCACACTCCCCACATCCACCCCTGAAACGCTATGACTAGCTAGGCACATCACACCTCCCAGCAAGGGATCAGAGATCTGAGCTCCCCTGAACTCCCTTCCATCCTTCTCACTGTCTGCTAGGTCAGGATATTCTCCAGGGGAGGCTACAGTAGGGTCACACGGGTCAGTCAGAACAGGGTCAGTCAGAGGGATGTCACTGTAGTCAGCTATACTCACCGCTGGAGCTGGCACACTGCTAGGGACAGGAGCATCTCTGGGCAACCCCACCTCAATAGGCTGCTGAGAACCAAGATCCGCTGTGTTGCTAGGGGACGCTGCCTCTCCTGAGGTAAGGTGCTGGCTGAGTCTTGATGATGATGCAGCCTCTACCTTTTCCTCTGGGCTGGGTGATGCTGTTGCTATTGGCAACCGTTGACTGCCAGCTTGGGTCTTTTCCTTTGGGCTGGGTGTAGAAGGTACAGATCCGGATGACTGTCGCCTGGCAGCTTGACTCCGGGTGATGGGTGAAACAAATTCCGTCCGGATACCAAGGTCAAGATCGTTGCCCAGGACTACATCAGTTGGAAGGCCATCCATAACTGCTACATCCCGCATATCCTTGCCAGCTCCCCAGTCCAGACATACCCGCGCCATGGGGACGTCTCTTTGTAATCCATTTGCCACTGTCACCTTAGCAGTTTGTCCCTGCAATATTGCAGCAGGTTCCACAAGATAAGGGCTCGCCACAGTGATTGAGGCCCCTGAATCTCTCAGTCCTTTACCGTGCAGGGGTCCCACTTGAACTGGCTGCAGGTGTCTCCACATATTTGAAGGTGGCCTTGTGGCAGTGACTATCTCCACAGAGTTACTCAGCTCCATACCAAACTCCCTTGGGCTGAAAGGAGTGGGAACAGTCTCTTGGTCCTCACCTCCACTGGTCAGGCACGCAATCTGGGCCTCAGGACTCAGATTAGGGGCACGAGTCTGAGGTGCTTGGGCTGTGGGACAGTTCATCCTTAAGTGACCGATTTTCCCGCAGCCATAACACTTTTTCTCCAGCCTTGGCTCCGGTGCTCTCTGATGGTTTCCAGGGACGGTACAGGGCAATGCTTGGCTAGAGGTACCCGGGTTCGTGGGCACTTGCCTGGGAGGGTTGATAGAAGAAGAATGTCCCTCTGCTCTTACAGTCCTCTGGGGCTGGCTGGTTGTCTGGCGTTTTTGCCAGTGTGGGCGAACAGCCACATATTGATCCGCTAAGTGGGCTGCTTCTTCCAGCGTATTTGGTTGGCGATCCAGCACCCATTCCTTTACCTCCAGCGCACACCGGCGGTGAAATTGTTCTTGGCAAATTAAGTCTATTAGCGCCTCCCTGGTCCTGGCGCCTGATCCATTCACCCACCTTACCACAAATTGCTGCAGTTGGTTGGCGAATTCCTCGTGGGTGATGGTGTTGCTTTTCGCCAACTCCCAGAACTTCTGCCGGTATGTTTCCAGGGTAATAGCTTAACAATGTCATAGTCTGCACAGTCTACTTGGGCCACTCCGCGGTACGCTTCCATTGCCAGTCCTTGCAGGGTAGGTACCAGGGGCCAGATCCAGAACGCTTGTGAGCAAATTTTTGCGTGGGGGAGACCTAAAATCGTGTTTTTGTATGTGCATCATAGAAAATTCGCTCCGTAACGTAGCGTAAATGTGAACGTATGGGCCATTCACGTATGTGTCACGTAAATACTTACGTGTGGGCGTGCCAATTATACGTGAGTCCAAAATACGTCTGAAATACGTTATGTAGGCAGGGGTTTGTATTTAAAGTGTACAGTATGGACGTGCTTAGCTGCGTAAATACGTGTTGCCCATATGTACGTGAGCGGATCACATCGGTTACGTTGCCAAAAGTTAAGGTAGGGTTTGGAAAGCGTATCTTGATCAAAATACGTACATTCAAGGGGTGTGACAAGGGAGTGTATAGAAGGTACGCACGCGTAAATACGCTATGCGAGGAAACGTATTGCAAACGTAGTTCTGGATCTACCCCCAGGTACTTAACACATTCCCTCATGGGTAAGTCATGGAGTTTGCAAGTCCTTTCAAATACTTGTAAATGTCCATCAATATCTCCACAATTGTCCTCAAACTTTGCAAACTGTATAGATCCTAGGCGGGGTACAGGAGCAGCTACCTGTTCCCGGGGCACTGCCATCTGCTGTGCCCACCTCTGGCCCCATAGCTGTATAACAAGCATCCGTTCCTCCTTGGATGCACCTTCCCCCATACACGCCAACTGTGCAGCTAACGTGTCAGGCTCACCATGGATCACAGGTGATGAAGCCTGAGCCGCTTGTACCTCATACTGGGGAACACCCCTGATGTGATCTGATGCTGGACTATGCGAGGGTCCAGATGTGACGTCTTGGGAAAACACTTACCTTTTCTCTTCACTGTCGCAGTTGCTGTCAGGCTCCTTCCCCTGGACTGACCTGTTCTGCTCCTCCCAGTCCAGCAGAGCCTTTCTCATCTCGCCTCTTGTTGCTGCATAAGAGACATCCACACCTTTGGCTTGGCAAAGAATTTCCAGATCCACCTTGGACAATCCGCTGTATTTCATCATCCTGTGCGTTTCCCTTTGCTGCAGTTATTCCTCTCCTGAGTAACTCGGTTTTCACCAACAGGGCACGAAAACCCGTCTGAAACAATCCCACCGCTTGCCACCAGAAAATGTGACAGGACACACGGATCCCACTGCTGCCGCCAGAAAATGACAGGATCCACTGATCCAACTGCTGTCACCAGTCTGTAACCAGTGCTCCCGACCGTTGTCCTGCTACGTTGCTACAGGATACGACTTATCTCGATATGGCTCCTACACCGTGGGTATATGGGTTCCTGCTTACAGCCAGTGACCGACTGTCACTGGCTCCTCCCACTGCGCTGTAGGAGGGGTTTTGCTGCCACCCTAGGCTCCTACCACCGACACCTAGAACCGCTTTCTTCCGGGTATCCACTGGTCTGGATGTTGTCCTCCTGAACCCCTTGCTTTGGGTTAGGTCTACTGGGTAGCTTGGCAGAGCAGACAGGATGCTGGGCTCTCTTCAGATCAGCAGAGAAACGAATTAGAGATCAGCTAATCTGTAGGTCACAGGAATACAGCCGTTGCAATACTTGAAGCAAATAGTTTAAAGCAAATGGTTTATTAGCTCTTCATTGGGTCCTGATAAGGACCTCTGGACCAGTTGTGTTATAAACTACTGATATGTCCAGACTTCAAATGGAATACTTCAGTTGGAATACCTTTTTCCATAGAGACACAACTCAGTTTTTATACAGGTTTTGGCACACATGCTGGGAGGGGGGGGGAACACCCACTCCCAGCTACAAACGGTGCAGCTCCTTCTCAAATATAACATTCAATTATTTACAGTCAGGAAATATTTCCTAAAGACACAGGACTTTAACACAATTGACACATAACACAATTCACATATAACACAATTTACAGATAACGACATTTCCCAAAGTCCATGGGATTTTAAATTAGAGAGTTCCAGTACTTTAGGATGCAGACCCCCCACTGTTCTCTCAAGCCAGGATGTGCAGTCTGCCCAGCCTCATTATCATAGGTAATTACCAAAGAAATTGTCCAGAATGTCCTAGCAAAAATACATCACACTAGATACATTTCCAAAATACAGTGATGCACTGCGTAACTAACATGAATTATGTCCATTCATAAATTATATGATGTGGTCCAGACACACCATCTATCCCATGGATGTTATTACTTTGATTCTGGAGGATATATGACCATCTGGGTGGTAATAGGCTGCTTTAGTGGGATGGTGCATTTTATCAGTTTTCTGTGTCCTATATTGTTTGACACTGCTATCTTGTGCTTCTTAAATCTGGCACTTAGTACATTACATGTGGCACTTTATACTGTCCTCCAGATGCTTACCCTTGAGCCTTTATACCTGGCTCCTGTTTTATCTACTGTTTATACACACTGAATAGGTCCCTGTGCCTTGGCCTCTTGCTGTGGGTTCTCAGCTCTCCCTAGTGTGCATTATGTACTGGTGTCTTTGCTCCCTACTACTCGTCTCTGGTTAGAATTTGTCCTCTGTCCTGTACTCTGGAACTGTTCGCTGGTTCAGCATCTGTATACTGTTCAGTACTTTGTGGTTGTTGTGACACCTGCTAGTGACACCACCAGGCTCTAACTTAGACTCAGAGCAAAGATATATGGTGATCGCTATGGTTGTGTGAATAAAGATATTGAGACTTCCTCTATAAAAATATAAATATAAATTTAATCTATAATCAAAAAAACATTGTAAAATGAAACTGAAGAATAATCACAATTTAAAATAAACAATAAAATACTAATAAACAATGGACAATGAAAAAATGCAATCCAGTAACCCTGCAGCGATTAATTATAGTGAAAAAATAATTTCAGGTGTACACCAATTTGTAATTCAGGATGAGCTTGCTTTTCTCTCAAGATAATACGTTAAGTAATATAGATACGGACCTTTAAATGAATCAGGGTCCTTATATGAGCCCACACAACACTTTAACAGTTGTTAACTCCGGTATCAGGAGAAAAAGTTAGTGCAGTAGTAGGGCAATAAGATAATGTGCAATCACAAATTGAATATAAAGCAGACTTAATGATTCATAAGACTCGTGCTTAGCACAGAGAAGAAATTCCTCTAGGAGTTAAGTCCATAACAAAAGTTTATTTGCTCTGTGGCCAAAATAATAGAAGTCTTGGGTAAGCTAACCACAGTTGTAGTAAACTTTTTAGCTGGCTCTTGTATAGGGCCAGGAGTTGGAATCTATGGCGGTGCTTCCACCCACCACTAGATCCGGTTGGAGGCTTTGCACAGGCTGCCCAGCTCTTATTAGAGCACTCGAAAATTATGAAATGGTCCGTTTGAAAACGATCAAAGTAGAGCAACCGCACACTATATTGAGAGAATCGTCATAATGGCCAGTCTGTTACACTCTAACTTAGACTCTGCTGATGAGTGAATACAACCGTGGACTGTCTCTACTGTCAAGGCTCCCATAGAGGAATGATGAATAAAAACAATTTTTTCTTTTAGTTTTGTTTTTTATTCACAGATGATGCATTACCGCAAAGTGTCATACTTTTACAACAATGTACCACAATGGCTCTCCACGCACAATTTGACATACTTCATTTTCAGACATGCTCTTTATAGGAGTTTTGTATTCTGTGTATGAAACATGGAACTGTATTATTCAATGTGTGCTTTGAAATGACATTTCAGCAACATGGAAACAATTCAAATCTGCTGAGATTCCGCTGTTATGTTCAAGCAGTAACACACAGAGAGTGAAGGATGTCATGCAGAGAAGGACTACACAGTAGCAACTTGCAGCACCACCTACTGTCCCTCCATTACAGGAACTCATGTCACATTTAGCAACTTTACTTTATTAAAATAATAGTGTAAGCTATTGTGCAAATATATAGGAATAAAACACACTTTGACACACACTCTGCAATCACGACTATACTTACATTTTTCTTAGACTTGCTTTTTAATATACATAATAAAAATTAAAAAAAAGAATAACTTTTATTTATAACTTAAATTCTTTTTTGTAATTAAACACTTTAAAATAATGACATAAAAAATACTTAGCAATTGGTATAGGCTTCTGCATTACATCTCAGCCTATTTGTCTATAAACATCCATTTGTATGGCTTAATATCTTACATTGTCAGTACTACCTATCCAGAGATACCAGTTTAGGATAGGACGCACACATTTTAAATTGCACGCGTGTTAAGCCTCTGGATGAGCCCAGTGTTTCGCCCCTGGCGCAAGGGGCAGTGACAATGTAACCTGTCCCTGTGACTGTCAGGTGACACTACATGTCCCACCTCCTTAAGACTGACATGATTGTCCATGAAATGCACTTCTACAATTATCTTTGTTGCCCTGCTACCATAATAGATAACAATTGTCATCCATTGGGCCAATAAGATTAATTCCACATTTTAGTGATCTGGGGCCGTATGCTGCGCTCCGATATTTGTTACTGCGCATGCGCAGTAATTTTGTAACGCCATCTACGTTTCTTTTTGCAACGTACATTGCGTATACGCAGTCTTTAAGAAACGTAGATGGTGTTACAAAATTACTGTGCATGGGCAGTAAAAAATATTGGAAAGCATACGGCCCCTGATCATTACCCTAATGCATGATGGCAGCTGTATGCACACACTTGGTTAAAACGGAAACCTGTATTACTGAGCAGCCTTATACAAGCAGTAACATTCTAGCAGCACTTAAACGAATCTTAATTGTTTACTTAGTTTTGTGCAATATTCCACTTTAAGGACTCTTTTAATGTAATAAACTGAATAAAATAGAATTTCTAACTATTACTCTGTACCTGCTCCTATAACTTGATGAGAGATTGTAGGACAGACGTGTTTGTTGTTCCTGCAACAAGGAAAGCAAGAGGACTTCATTATACATTACATTCATGGGGTTACAATAAAGATGTGTGGTTGGTGTACTTTTCATTATACAATATATAAAAAATAAAACTATATATTTATATCAACATTGTATAAAGAAGGTTCTGGCAAAACAAGATAAACAATATATTTCTCAGAATTAGTAAACAAAACAAAAAACAACCTTCTGTTTTTAAGATAAATCTCTGAGAGGGCAAATAATTTATCTGGTATAACACAATCAGCCAAGTTCTACAGTGTTGGTATATGTAAAATCCTTTCGCTGAGCTGTACACTTGCACCTCTTTTGCTTGAGGTACATAGTGAGGTACCTGTGAGGACTTATAATGTATATGGTTATAGTGAGGTGTATGTGAGGACTAGAATGATGTATATGGGAAAAATAAGGTAAATATGGGGACTTCATATAGATTTAGTGAGGTAAATGTGGTGATTATAGTCATGTAAATAGATTTAGTGAGGTAAATGTGGGGATTATAGTTATGTAAATAGATTTAGTGAGGTAAATGTGGGGACTAAAGTCAAGTAAATGGATTTAGTGAGGTAAATGTCAGGAATAAAGGGATGTATAAGGATTTAGTGAGGTAAATGTGGTGATTATAGTCATGTAAATAGATTCAGTGAGGTAAATGTGGTGATTATAGTCATGTAAATAGATTTAGTGAGGTAAATGTGGGGACTAGAGTCATGTATATGGATTTAGTGAGGTAAATGTCAGGAATAAAAGGATGTATAAGGATTTAGGGAGGTAAATGTGGTGATTATAGTCATGTAAATAGATTTAGTGAGGTAAATGTGGGGACTAGAGTCATGTATATGGATTTAGTAAGGTAAATGTCGGGAATAAAGGGATGTATAAGGATTTAGTGATGTAAATGTGGTGATTATAGTCATGTAAATGGATTTAGTGAGGTAAATGTGGGGCATAAAGGGATGTATAAGGCTTTAGTGAGGTAAACGTGGGGCATAAAGTGATGTATATGGATTTAGTGAGGTAAATGGGGGAATTAGTCATATATGGATAAAGTGAGGTAAATGTGGGGTCTAGAGGGATGTATATGGAAATAATTAGGTAAATGTGGGGACTTGAGTGATTTATATGGATATAGTGAGGTAAATGTGGGAATTATAATCATGTAAATGGATATAGTGAGGTAAATGTGGGAACTAGAGTCATGTAAATGCATTTAGTGAGGTAAACGTGGGGACTAGAGTCATTTAAATGTATTCAGTGAGGTAAATGTAGGGACTAGAGTCATGTAAATGGATTTAGTGAAGTAAATGTCGGGAATAAAGGAATATATAAAGATTTAGTGAGGTAAATGTGGGGAAGTCATGAAAATTGATTTAGTGAGGTAAATCTGGGGACTAGAGCCATATACTTGGATATAGTGCGATAAATGTAGGTACCAGAACAATGTGCAGGGATATAATATGGTAAATAGAGCATATAGTTATAGTATAGTTATGTAGGGAGTAACATTGCTAAGGTGAGGTGACATTGAACACCCACATTCGGGTAAGGAGTCTGATAACAGCGGGAAAGGGTTTTTTCTGTCAGACCATGGCGTGGCTTCGCTCCCTCCCTGTGTCTCCCGCCCGGTCTCTGTATCGCTGCCAGTCGGCAGCACTGAGGGCCTCGGCCTCCCACACACGTCACTTCCGGCCGCACACAAGGGGGAAGATGGCGGCGCCCTGTAATTCGGAGCTTCCGTCCGAGGCTTCGTCTTGCCTGAAAATACCGAAGAGCGAGGTTTTATCGCCGCCCTCCCCTGGGCTAAGCGATGGTAACCGCTCCCTGTCCAACCCGTCCACACCCAGCCGCTCATCCCCCCTCAATTCCGGCGTGACCGGTGGGGCGGCCCCCCCAGGCCTGAGCGGAGCTTCCCCGTCCGTGTCCTTTTCCACCGCCTGCAGGGGCATGTCCTGGACCCCGGCGGAGACCAATGCGCTCATCGCAGTGTGGGGGAACGAGCGGCTGGTGGAGGCGCGGTACCAGCAGCTTGAGGGAGCCGGCACCATATTCGGGACCAAAGCCCCCGGGCCCGCCATGTACGACCGGGTGTCCCGGGCCCTGTCCGAGCTGGGCTATGAAAGGACCCCGAGCCAGTGCCGGGAGAGGATGAAGGTAAATGAGGTGAAGCTGGGACTCTGTCCTCTCCCCTCTCCCTATTGTATGAATTGCCCGCCGACAGCATAGCCTTCCCTCTCACCGGCCCCGGGCATTGTGCGCCCCCTCCCTCCATTCTGACATGTATGTCCGGTGTGGCACACACAAACATCAATCAGCTGTAACAGATACACATATAAACCCAGATACACATGTCTACAGGAATTGCATACATACATACATACATACATACATACCAACTGTACCAGATACACGTGTCTACAAGGATGACATACATACATACATACATACCAACTGTACCAGATACACGTGTCTACAGGGATGACATACATACATACCAACTGTACAAGACACACATGTGCCCACAGGGATGACATACATACATACCAACTGTACAAGACACACATGTGCCCACAGGGATGACATACATATATCAACTGTACCAGATACACATGTCTACAGGGATGACACACATATATACATGCATATATATATATCAACTGTACCAGATACATGTGTGTCTACAGGGATGACATACATACATACATACCGTATTTCCCCATGTATAAGATGCACCTTTTTAAGACAAAAAATTGGTCTAAAAATCAGGTGCGTCTTCTACAGGGGATGCAACACTGAACTTACCTTTTCTGCCCCTCCGGTAGTTTCAGGCTCTCTCCTCCGCAGCTGTGCCTCTGGCTGTCTTCCTCGCGTTGCACGCTGCACATAGTCATTGCGTGATCTTAGGTCACCTCAACGTCATTGTACAGTGCGCACCGCGAGGGAGAGAGTCTGAGGACCTGATTCACACTTAAGAAAGTTCTAAAAATAAGAACTTAAAGTTACGCCTGGGCAATATCATGTTGTTTTTGGGGGGAGTCAAGTTAATAGCATTCTTTGCAAGCAGGAATACATCTTCGAATAGCTTGCTGCACATAGATACTGACCCGCTTTAGTATTACACTGTTATTTAGACATGGTCTGGAAATTATCACCTCTCAACACTAGTGCTGTTTGCAACAGATGAAATATGACTCCCCTGCAATCACCATGCCCAGGAGTGACTTTAAGTTCCTGGGCTAAACCATGTTGATTGCAGGGGGAGTCATATTTCATCTGTTGCAAACAGCACTAGTCATACATACATACATACATACATACATACATACATACATACATACATACATATCAACTTTACCAGATACACGTGTGTCTACAGTGATGACATACATATCAACTGTACCAGATACATACATACATACATACATACATACATACATACATATCAACTGTACCAGATACACGTGTGTCTACAGGGATGACATACATACATATCAACTGTACCAGATACACGTGTGTCTACAGTGATGCCAAACATACATACATACATACATACATACATATCAACTGTACCAGATACACATGTCTACAGGGATGTCACACACATACATACATACATACATATCAACTGTACCAGATACACATGTCTACAGGGATGTCACACACATACATACATACATACATGTCAACTGTACCAGATACACATGTCTACAGGGATGTCACACACATACATACATACATACATACATACATATCAACTGTACCAGATACACATGTCTACAGGGATGTCACACACATACATACATACATACATATCAACTGTACCAGATACATGTGTGTCTACAGGGATGACATACATACATCAACTGTACCAGATACACGTGCCTACAGTGATGTCACACACATTCATACATACATACATACATACATACATATCAACTGTACCAGATACACATGTGTCTACAGGGCTGGTATAGGGCTTTAATACATAATTGTACCAAATGTGTGTGTATAGGGGTGTCATATATACTAACTGTACCAGATACACATGTGTAAACAGGGATGTCACACACATCCATACCAACTGTATATACCACATATGTATACAGGGGATGTCATGCATGTTATACATACTTGCTCCGCATGTGTATACAAGGCATGCCATACATACCAGATACACATGTGTATACAGGGGATGCCATACATACTATACATACCAGATACACGTGTATACAGACAATGTCATACTTACTATACTTACTAGATACACGTGTATACAGCAGATGACATGCATACATACTATACATATACATGTGTACAGGGGATGACATACATACGTACATACATACATACATACATACATACATAAATACTATCTATACCAGCTGCTTGTGTTTGTATAGAGATGTCATACATACAAATATACAAAATAGCTACATGTGTATGCAGATTATGATATGCTTACTATATATACCAGCTACACATTTATACAGGGTATGACAAATATATATACATACATACATACATACATACATACATACTATATATACCAGCTACACATTTATACAGGGGATGACATATACATACATACATACGTACGTACGTACATACTATATATACTATATATACCAGCTACACATTTATACAGGGGATGACATATACATACATACATACATACATACATACATACATACATACAATATATACCAGCTACACATTTATACAGGGGATGACATATACATACATACATACTATATATACCAGCGACACATTTATACATATATACATACATACATACTATATATACC
This sequence comes from Limnodynastes dumerilii, assembly GCA_011038615.1. Classification (NCBI taxonomy): domain Eukaryota; kingdom Metazoa; phylum Chordata; class Amphibia; order Anura; family Limnodynastidae; genus Limnodynastes; species Limnodynastes dumerilii. Next base: position 45,607 of record WWET01004156.1, read on the forward strand.
ATCTACACATGTGTATACAGGGGATGGTATATGTACATATTATCCATACCAGCTACATGTGTATATAGGGGATGACATACATACTATACATACCAGTTACACGTGTATACAGGGGTGTCTCCAAGGGTTTCCTCGTAGTAAAGTTCTATGTAATATATTGGCACTATATGAAAACCTGTTAATAAAATAGTAATGTCACATATATTCTAGCCTTACCAGCTACACACATGATAACCCTATAATCTGTACATGTCTGAATAGAGTGGGTATCATTACTGTTATATACATAAATACACATACATACACACACACTAACACAGTATATGTGTGTCACCTTTTGTACTTACATGTCTAGATGGTATGTATGTATGTATGTATGTATGTATGTGACACCACCTGTTTACACATGACTAGTTGATAGTGGTAGCATGTGTGACACCATCCCACATACATGTGCAGACATAAAGGTAAATATGCACATTCCTGTAGATACATGCCACTAATAACTATAGTATGTATGTGACAACCCCCCCTCCCCATTCAGACATACATGTGTATAAAGTATATGTGTGTATCACCGCCTGTAAAGATAACATGGGTAGTATATAATAATAGTGGCACCCATAGATAGATAGATATTGTAATACACTTGTATTTATCTCTTTGGGTATATATTATATAAAGGGCTATTGTTACATTATTTATACTCTTATTTTGTTAGTATGATTTATACAGAGGTCATCACATATAGAGCAGTTATATTTACTTTAATATATAGGGGTATTATAGTACACCTGTCACCTGTAAATGTCTGTAAAGGTGGTCATTATTACAGTATCTATACATTTATATATACCTGCTTTCTATTATACTGAATATATAACACACCTGTCACATATACAAGTCTATTAAAGCAGATAAATGTTATACTGTAGAAAATACATCAAACATATTACCCCCTGTTATCTTTACACGTTTATACTAGTATTTACAGCAGGAGATATCACTTATACAATACTTGTCTTGTATACATGTCTGTACAGGGAGTATGTATTACATGTATTTCCACCAGACAATTGTTATACTGGGGAATTCGCACATATTAACCCTGTTATCTATAAACGTCTGGAATATATACATTTATATATGCCAGGAATCTGTTATACCGAAGATGTCACACACAGAATATCTGTCATATATACATGTCTATACAAGGAGTATTATTACTGTTACATTTATTTCTGCCAAATATATAATATATCATTGTAGTTTTCACTTATTAAACCCATTTCATCTCTCCATGTCTATATAGAAAGTATCAGTACATGATTATATCCATTTACTATATACTGAATGTAACACACAGTACATTTATCATATCTCCATACATTTTCCTTTACATGGGTGTGTTATATATTGTACATTTCTATACCATAGATGTTATATACACTTTGCTCTGTGCTGGTGGATATGTCATTTATGTTATTAGAATGTTTATTGAAAAATGCTGCAACTGAACTTTCATTTGTGATATCCACTTGTCAGTCTGATTCTTCCATTCCAAAATGGTAACTCAGAGAATGCAGAACCCTTATAACCTGTGTGTCTCAGCACACACATAGACGCTTATGCCTTTTGCTGGTATTAATGACTTTCCTTATTTCAGACTCTCCGCCGGTGCTACAGCCGAGTAAAAGAGCGCGGTGTTGGGAAGAGGAAAAGCAGTTACACCTTTGAACAGCTGGAGCGAGTGTTTGGACAAGGGGGATGGGACACTCAGCCGTGTCAGCCGGTGCTTATTAACAGTAGCGGCTTATACCAGGAAATGGAGTCTGACGGCAGCACCATGGAGGACTATTCGCAAGAAGACTGGGGCAATCACAGCCAGGATATCCAAGGCTTTCCAGGGGAGGATTTGGGTAAGATACAAGTCACTGTAAATATGACCATCCCTCCTTATACTGGGTGCTATCACTGCTCTCTGATGTATTATTGTAGCCTAACCTATATTAGAGATGCCCCTTGTCATGAAGATACACCTATGCTGTGCTTTATACACTAAAAATATGAGACGGCTATATATATATTTTTTATTTTAATTTTTGTTACAAAATGAACCAAATACGTTATCTGTAAGGCGATGAAGTCTAGCTAACAGAAACTGGTATAAAACATTCTCACACCCGCACAGGAGTAGAAAAATCTAACATTTCATACTTGGCACCTGCACCGTTCCCCAATGCGGGTGACCTACGCACACCGACAGAACTGCATTCTGGAGGCTTTGCCGGAGTCAATGAGGCTGTAGAAGAAATTGGGAAGAGGTCAGAGGAGCCAGGTGAGTTTTGCCAGGTGTAACCCACCATTATAATATCTATAAGTCAGATAGTTATTGTTTTGTTTTTATATAGGGAAACACACCTTTAAAAGACATTACATTAGATGCTTTCATGAATGAAAATTCCAATTTATTTACTTGTTTTGTGTTTTATTTTAAGTATTAGTTCTTTACTCCCCTAATCCTAAAAATATCACATATATATTAGTGGTACCGTCTGCTAAATGATCACAGCCACGTTCCATCACTAAGGCCTGCTCACAGGACAGAGTAATGTTGTGCATCCACACTCAGTAATGTAACGGCCCAGGCTTAGATCCTGTGTCCCCCTATGTAGATGCACTTCAATGTGAGTGCCACAACGGCCATCCAGAGATAGTGTTGTGGTTGTTTTGTTATATATGGGCGAGGAACCGAAAGGGGATATAAAACTTTTCATGTATAAGACAAACTAAAAAGAAGGAGGGAACTATCAACCAAATGAGCTCTACATCAACTTGTGACTCTCTTTATCCTCCCTACCATCCAGTCATTGCTATCTTCTGGTGCAACACAGTGATGGGTCATTTTCCTTTCAGTGTGGTGGTTTCATAGGCCTACAGGCCTGGTGCTGTGACACATCTTCATCAGTAGATGACTGATTTGTCTATTAACAAGTTGGATAAACTTTCAGACAAGGTGTTATCTCTGTGCTACTATTGAGTGCTATTAAGTGTCAGACTCCAGGATCATTATATTAAGGTTTTCATATAAAAGTAAATTTTTTCTATCCCTGTTTAAACATGGTAAAACTTTAAGCAAAAACCAGTATTAACCATTTAAGTGAGTAATGTCATAAATACATTTGATTTATATGCAAGGACATAGAGAAATATTGTTCTCTGACATTTTATCAAATGTTAATGAATAAATATTTAATAGTAATTAATATTTTTTTTTGTAGAGTAGAAAAAGGTTATCATACCATATACTAGACGTTACTGCAATAATAGAATAGTGATCTAACTCTATATTCTCATTATTCCAGCATTGTCATAAATATATCACAATGCTGGAATATATATAAAATAGTATTTTAGCGTTCGCTGTGCTTAAAACACTGCAGCCAAAAAAGAAAAGGCTTAAAAGAGGGTCCTACACCCTAATTCAAAAATAGGAACAATAGAAAATAAATAATCCTTTTGGATAGCGCTGTGTATACAAAAAACACAGATTAAAGTAAGACTAAAAAATAAAAAAAGTAAATGAAGAAAGGCTGGGTGTGCATAAACGAGATTCAATAGTACTTGTGTCCATATACTTGTGTCCATATACTTGTGTCCATATACTTTCATAAATCTCAGTTGAAGTCACCTGTTTTTTACATGGTGACGTTTATGCACAGCCTATTTTTTTGTCTTACTTTAATTTGTGTTTTTTGTATACACAGCGCTATCCTTCAAAAGGATGATTTATTTTCTAATGCTGGAATATATCTGTTCATTATACAGTGCTCACCTGACTTTACTTAGCAATTGTTTGAAATATAAGTGTGTGTGTGTGTGTGTGTGTGTTTGTGTGTGTGGACAGGGCTTACTGTGTCGTTAGGGGAAGGGGTCTCATTCAGCATCTATTTCTTCTTGTACTGTCTTTGATTACTATGCACCTTGAGGATAATTGCAGTTCGCAATTGAAACGTTGGTGACACTGTTACATTAAAAGTTATTACTTTTGATCTCAAGCTTATACAAGACTCCTGAGTGCCTTTGATTTGCTGTACCTCTATGAAATTGTTGGACAGAGCACCTGGAGCAGTATCTTGTTACAGTGGATTGTATACACACACATATATATACATATACACACGCACACACAATGTGTATACACACACTCACAATGAAAGTGTTGAACTTAATGAATGTAAGAATTTTGTGTAGCTTTGACAGCTGTCATTCATGGGCTTTAAAGAAATAAACTTGTGTGTTTGTGCTTCTTATTAGACAGTGATTACAATATAATTATTAAGCAGTTCCACACAGTGGAGTGATGTGATTAGTAGGTGATGGAGAGTTCACAAAGCGTTGTAACAGGTGCAGGGGTCCACGTTTTCTTTAATCTGCCCAGTAGAGTCATTGAGGATAGTTCACTTTAAAGGGAATATCTGCTGGAATTATCATTAAAGCGACCTTTAAACCTTCCTGAATAATAATGATTTATTATTTGATTTTCTGTGTATATTGTGTTTCTTCTAGCACCCTGGGTTGTTCAGAAGCAGTCACTGCCGTGTCCCCCTAATGACGGTACTGTAATATTATTCCCCTGTTATCCCAGCTCTGGTCTCCCGTCTTCTTTCTTTTACCACTGCTTTTATCCACTAGAAATTGGGATAAAATCGCACATTATGTAAGACATGTGATCCTTTTAGCACATGTGACATAATATCTGGGGGATTTCTGCGGAAGTGCTTAATAAATACACAGGATGCAAAAACACTTTATTAAAGCTGTGTTCTTACTATTACTCACACTCAAGCCACAAGCAATTTCACAGCTGCTACATGTGCAATGTTTCCTCTAATATTAAATGTGCAGGGGTTTATATAAAGGTAGCTCCCATTGGCCATCGTCCTCCTGTCCCAGGTATAGGCAATCTCTGATACTCAAGGTGTTGTGACAGAACACCCAGCATACCCCAACAGCATAGACATAGCTGATACAAAGCAAAGCATAATGGGAGTTGTAGTTTTATAACAGCTGGAGTTCCATGACTTTGCCTATGCCTTTCCTATCCCATCACCAATGGTGTATTTGACTGCAGTGATGCTTTTTGTTAACCAGGCTCAGGACCTGCTGGCCACTGCTATCCTCCTATTTCTGTGGCATCCTCTGGTCCGTTGGACTAGTGTTTCACATGGCAGCTGGAATGAAAGATTACTGGAGTAAAACTTCTGTCCATAGTAAATGAGGTTTAAGGCTTGTCTGCTTGCTCTGCTCAGCTGCTCTCTCCCTGGTGATATGTATAGACCACTGCAGGATGGCAGAGCGCTTAGTGTCTTCAGTTTGTTTATATCCCCCTTTCTGTTCTTTATTCCTTCTTTGGATATGGAAACCACACCAGTTATGGGGCTGTCTATAGCAATGGTGTTATAGAGCAGTGTCCCCCTATGGGCCACTAATAACCTTACGTAGATACAATAATCCTGAGTTACTGGATATGCCGCTTTCCATTCTCACTCTCCCTCATCTTTCTCTTCCAGAGGAAATCAGTATTCCGAAGAGACCGCCCAAGAACAGAGACTCTCCGGAGGACATCCTGTGAGTATATTTTCTCATATTAGTGCTATAAAACATGTAACAGGCCTGGGAAACTACAACTCCCAGCATTCCTTGTCAAGTATCCGTTATGCCTATGCAGTTACAGCATGTTGGGGCCACAGGTTGGCCAGGCCTGGTCTTTAACAGTAGCACAGCCTAATCTCTAGCCTGTTGGCAACAGGAAAATAAAGGGAAATTCACGCTTGCGTCATGTTAAATCTTTTGGTTAATAAAGGTAAATAGAAATTATGAATACGTTGCACATGATTTTGATGCTATTATTACTAAGCATTTATACTTTTGAACCCAGTTGATTGGGTAATGCTATGCTGATTTGTAATTAGTTAGTGAACACACAGGGCTGAATGCTGTGCTAAGAGCCAAGGAAAAAAAATAGAAACATAGAAAGTGACGGCAGATAAGAGCCACATGGCCCATCCAGTCTGTCCAGTTGTTTGTTTAAAACTATACTGACCCTATTGACCCTTAATTTAGTTTAAGATTTAGTCTATCCTTATATTTATCCCAAGCATGTTTACACTGCTCGACTGTGTTACCTCTACCCCTCAGATGGGAGGTTATTCCACTTATCTATCACCCTTTCAGTGACGTCATTATCCGCACATTTCCTCTGAATCTATCACCCTCTAGTGTATATTCATGTCCTCGTGTTCTATTACACCTCTTCCTCTGAAAAATGCCCCCTCCTCTAGCCGGTCACAACCCTTGATGTATTTGAAAGCTGCTAGAAAAAAAATAAGTGTAAACTTTTGCTTAAGCCGTCTCCATTGTTTTTATAAATAAGTAGAAATACTGGTAACGTTAGAAGCTGCCATATCATATATAGTGCTAGGTGCATCTGTCCGCTTACATCTCTCTCCCTGTGCTGCTACAATTCCCTGGTGATAAATAAAGTGGTGAATGGTACAGGTCAAATGCAAGACAAGCAACCCTTAGCTCCTCACCAGTCCCTGGACCTTATTCATAATGGTGAAAGAAAGCCGTCCTGTATATATATATATATATATATTTATAGGTGTCCGGCACTTGACACAAAGTCATCATTGTGTGGTCCGACGTTTCAGAGCCTCTTTAATCGGCTCTTTCATCAGGGATACATTAAAAGAGCCGATTAAAGAGGCTCTGAAACGTCGGACCACACAATGATGACTTTGTGTCAAGTGCCGGACACCTATAAATATATATATATATATATATACAGGACGCCAAGCCAGTCAAGGCACTGGTGATATATATATAAATTGCAATGGTATAAATAGTACATTGGAAATGCTTTCTGCATAAAGGTAACCTGTATATCATTTCATTTGCAGAAAAAGAGACATTCTTCAGACCATTATGCACATCTTGGAGTCCGTCCAGTTGAAATGGGAGCTATTTCAGAGCTGGACAGACTTTTCCAGGTTACACCTCTCTAACAAACTGGCAATTTTTGGCATTGGTTACAACACGCGGTGGAAAGAGGATATCCGTTACCATTACGCAGAAATAAGCTCGCAAGTTCCCCTGGGGAAACGGCTGCGCGAATATTTTAACCCCGAGAAGCCGGAAGGACGGGTGATCATGACCCGAGTGCAGAAGATGAACTGGAAAAACGTCTATTACAAGTTTCTGGAAATCACGATCAGCGAAGCACGTTGTCTAGAGCTCCATATGGAGACTGACTGGATTCCCATAGCTCACTCCAAACCCATTGGGGGAGACATAGTCCAATACCTCTTGCCTGGGGGCATTCCCAAATGTCCCGGCCTCTATGCCATCGGGTACGAGGACTTAAGGAATAAACCCATTGCTGATAACGCCGTTGTCGATTTAGTCAACGATGGGAATTGCGAAAGTCCGACAACGATTGCCTCGAAATCCGACTCAATAACTCCTAAGATTAACTATTGCTATCTGGGGATTGCCGAGAGCATTACGTTACAACAGTGTTTGTTCTTTCACTTTCAGTCCACCATTAAGAACCAAAGCAAAGAGTGGGCTAGCATCAACGGGTTCTTGGCACAGAACTGCAAGGTGGAGCCCGGGGTTTCACCTAAAACTATCTACATCAAGTTTGTTGAGGTGGAGAGAGATTTCCTCTCTGCAGGGTCTTTAGTAGAGTGCCTGGAGAAAGCCATTGGGTACCCGTTAAAGTTTAACAAATGAATCTTGTCCTTCATAAGGACTTAGGCTTCTACAGACATCTTCCCGTTTGTTTTCCTCCTCACGCCAGGGTTTGCTGTTGAACTGTGAATATGAGTTTTGTCTATTTGGAAGAACTGCCCTCGCCGTGTTTAAAGGCTCTTGCTCTCGGCAGGTGGGGCAAATAGTGTTTTTATAAACAGAAATTTTATGGGTGAGCCCTGATATGTATTGCTGTACGTACATTCCACATTGGACATCGCTTATACTTTCATTTTCAAAAGACATATTGTATTATTTTATTTCCTTTTTACATATCTATTCGTGTGTCGACATCAAACCTAGAAAAGTAATGAATGATGACGTCCCGCCTTGAGACGGAGACGATGGCGTCATAGCCCAATTAGGTAATATTGTATATAAATTAGATACGTTTTTTACCCATTAAGTGTTTTTACTATTTACAGCCAGTGTTGCCTGCGAAGACTTTTTGTTTATGTGACGTACTGTACCCATTCTTAGCCGTCTTGCCATATCCTTTTTTTTAATCATTAAAGTATTGAATTATTTATCTTTTTAGTAGTTGAGATTTTTATGGCATTATTAATGGAGCCGCTGAATCCTAGAAACCTACAGTCTGAATCGTGCCATTTAATGGGTCGTGTTGGTTTAACCAGAAGTTCTTTGAAAGATTTGATTTGTAGACTGAAGATCACCAAAATAAAAGGAGTTTCCCAAACCTCCAGATCACCGTCCTGGGCTTTGGTTTCTGGTGACAGACGGGTTCTGTGCTCTGTGTGGAGCATGTAGGGGGGGTCTATGCTGTTCCCAGTGCCTTCTATTAGGTCACGCTAGGAGTTTTATCGGCAGAACTGCTGTACTTTATTGCTATATGAATTTGCTTTTACATATAGATTTTGGGCCAATATGAAGCTAATTAGCTCTATATTTTTTTTTTCTTTGTTATAGTAATCTATTTAACCACCTCCTCTGCAAAAGAAAATCTATAAAAATCCAGCAATTGTCCAAAATCAACACCAAAACACTGCAAGGGGGGACTTTGAAGACATCTGCTGCCCATCAGGGCTTTAGCTTCTGATCCTTCCCACACTAGTCTGATTATGGGTTCCAGCAGGAGGTGACCCGATAAATGGGACGATTTCACTCTAGGCATAGGGCCCAATAACCGTGCCATTTGCCTCCCTGCTGGGACCGATAATCCTTACAGAAGAGGGAGGTGCTTGTAGCTGATTGGCCGCGCTGGTCTCCTATCAGGCTCTGCACTGATTGGCTGGGCTTTCTGTCAATGTAGCTAGCCTATTGGCTCCAGACGGTAGCATTAGGCCAGTCCACTGGCTGGAATACTCTGTCTGACTACATAACCAGCACTTATAGCAGTAATATAGTCATGACAGCTCTACAGACTAGCCAGTAATAATGGAATCTGCGTAACTCCACCCAGGAGGCGCCACAAGATAACTATGGAAATAAATCCAAGAACCATTTCATAACTGGATGTTCCAGGTGTGTTATGTCATAAGCCAGGGACATAGTAGGCTTAAAGGAAGAACTCTTATCTCAAGAGCTTGCAATCTGTGACAAGACTATAAAAATGATTGTCTTCAATTGGTAAACACAACACTGACCGCTTTCCTTTTGGATAGGAGGTGGATATATACACGCACACGTCAGTTGATTATGGCCGCCGTTCCTTTACGCCCTCCCTTACCCTGCTCATTCGATGCTCCCCTGATAGGCGTTCCTTGTGTATGGGCCGTTTGTTTCTCTTGATGACTGATGCGGTCTCTATAACATCACCTCTAGTACTGGCTGGAGCACCATTACTACACCTCTACATGCTGTTTCCGTGTCTTACCCATGGTTGTACCAGGGCTTTTTATTATTTCTATCATTATATTATTTTCAGGACACTTTGCTTTGTCCTCTGTATTTCAGTGTTTGAAGTAGCTGCCAATAGTTTCAGTATTGACATTTTTTCCTTTCACTGTTCTTTTGTTTTATGAATGGAATCTGTATACAATGTATATATAATTTGTTATTGTCTGAGCATAAATGCCACAACAATACCTTTAAATATGTCTTAATATCAAACCACAAACGTTTCGATGGACAGTGTTACATCACGAGCTTTGCTGCGTGTCCGACAAGATGCAAGAAACCTTGTCATTGGCTCATGGGTTGCTATGTAACCGAACCTTTACTGTAAGAGTTAATGTATAAGATGTCGTCAGAAATAAAGCCTGGACAATTTGTTATATGTGCCCGTAATCTTCTGTGTGACAGACGCACTTACCTGCTCTAAGTCCTCCAGATAGCAGCATCACTTTCACTGTTTTCAGGGTGTAATATCCAGGACCCTTGTTACATTGTCACGTCCTAGAGAACATATCCCGGGTGACTACAGGCTGTGGATCTATTCAGGACAAATTTCTGGTTATTAAAAGAATAAATATTCACTTATGTAAAAATGTCTCTATCATCTCCATTCACTAATGCACGGTACATCGTTGTTACAGCAGAGACACGAATGAAGTTATATATATGACCACTAGATGGCAGACCTGCTTGCTAAATGTTTTTCTGGTGTCTTATATTTACAATACCTCTGCACCACTATCTCTGCTTCTTCTTTTACTTGCCCGGGAATAAGGGTGCTGTCTGCAGCTGTCTGGCAGGTATTGCATTGACAACGAGTATGAAGTCCTGTTCCCTTGTGAATCTCTTGCTGGAAGTCTGGGGATTGGTGCTGCCAGGTTCAATCATGATTTTAGCTGCCAGTTTGAGACTTCCACCTCTGCATCGCTGTATTAACCTGACCTGACATCTCTGTTCAAAGTCCCAGCACTAAGAAAACTCAAACAGTGTATGTGTGTTTGGAGGTGTGTGTATGTGTGGTGTGTCTGTGTTTGGAGGTGTGTGTGTGCTTGGAGGTGTATGTGTGGTGTGTGTGTGTGTGTTTGGAGGTGTGTATGTGTGTTTTTGGAGGTGTCTGTGTTTGGAGGTGTGTGTGTGTGTGTATATGTGTGGTGTGTGTGTCTGTGTGTTTGGAGGTGTGTGTATGTGTGGTGTGTCTGTGTTTGGAGGTGTGTGTGTGCTTGGAGGTGTATGTGTGGTGTGTGTGTGTGTGTTTGGAGGTGTGTATGTGTGTGTTTGGAGGTGTCTGTGTTTGGAGGTGTGTGTGTGGTATGTGTGGTGTGTGTGTGTCTGTGTTTGGAGGTGTATGTGTGGTGTGTGTGTGTCTGTGTTTGGAGGTGTATGTGTGGTGTGTGTGTGTCTGTGTTTGGAGGTGTATGTGTGGTGTGTGTGTGTCTGTGTTTGGAGGTGTATGTGTGGTGTGTGTGTGTCTGTGTTTGGAGGTGTATGTGTGGTGTGTGTGTGTCTGTGTTTGGAGGTGTATGTGTGGTGTGTGTGTGTCTGTGTTTGGAGGTGTATGTGTGGTGTGTGTGTGTCTGTGTTTGGAGGTGTATGTGTGGTGTGTGTGTGTCTGTGTTTGGAGGTGTATGTGTGGTGTGTGTGTGTCTGTGTTTGGAGGTGTATGTGTGGTGTGTGTGTGTCTGTGTTTGGAGGTGTATGTGTGGTGTGTGTGTGTCTGTGTTTGGAGGTGTATGTGTGGTGTGTGTGTGTCTGTGTTTGGAGGTGTATGTGTGGTGTGTGTGTGTCTGTGTTTGGAGGTGTATGTGTGGTGTGTGTGTGTCTGTGTTTGGAGGTGTATGTGTGGTGTGTGTGTGTCTGTGTTTGGAGGTGTATGTGTGGTGTGTGTGTGTCTGTGTTTGGAGGTGTATGTGTGGTGTGTGTGTGTCTGTGTGTGGATGTGTATGTGTGGTGTGTGTGTGTGTCTGTGTTTGGAGGTGTATGTGTGGTGTGTGTGTGTCTGTGTTTGGAGGTGTATGTGTGGTGTGTGTGTTGCTTGTCTAAAGCAAAAAGCTTGTGGAAAGTCTTTGCAACTTAAAAGTAAAGGAGAGATACTGATCTCGTATGTGATAATATAAGCACAGGTCTATGTGATGAATGTGCTGTGGATGAAGATATCCATTCTGTCCATTGCACTTTACATGGTTTAGCAGTTAACCCTCAGTTATTAAAGCAATTGTGCCAGGACAAAAGTGTCATATCAGGTCTACTGCGACAGCAAGTGACACGCAAAAAATTTAGCATCCATTGGCCACTTCTTTGACCAAAGCCGTGCCTGTCATCCGGGGGAAAGGACTAGATCAGGGCTTGCGTTCACACTGAGCATCACTGGGATCAGAAGACTGCCCTTGGGGTTACGTGTGAATGAAGGAGGCCACTCCCAACACTCACGCAGCCTTCCTAAGTCCTAGCGCACGTTCATTGGATTATTTAAATAAGCCCCTTCCCCTTGCGCTCGCTTTTGCCACTTCGTAAGAATAGTGTTGAATGCAAATCTATATGGAATGCTTTATCTTGAGGATCTAAATCCGCACGGAACTCGCAGTGGAACTGCAGGAAGCGGGTGTTTTCCCACTAGTTACTGGAAAGATCCCGGTCATGAAGAACATACTCCAGTCACTGCATTCATTCAGCGCCCTGATAAGTGTAAATGTTCTGTCTCTTCTTTAGCCCACACGTGTGGTCACATAATGGAGACATCAGGAGCCTGCACAGGCTGGGACCGTGTTCTGTGTAGCTTTGGTCTTCATTGATGCACACAATGGCTGGGGTGCAGATGTCTTCCTTACCCGTGGCCTGAAACAAAAATGGCTTAATAGCCAGATGAATAATAATGCAAACGGGAAAGGACTCTTTTTAGATGGGTTCAATACACACTACTAGTGTGGATAGAGGGGCTGACTGGGTGGGTTATTTATCAAGTGAAGAGGACAAATGATTGCATTCTGCATGTCTGAGTGTTGCTGTATGGGGGTGTCTGGGTCAGCTTGTGGCTGCTTTTCCACACTGCACATGATCTGTGAAAATTTGTGCTAAGTGATTGGAGCTCATTCCAACCAATCCCAACTTAAGAGGGGCGGGACATAGTTCCTCAGGTAACAGTATAGGCGTTCCCTCTTTCTGTGTACCTGGGGCAAGACTCACAAGTGGGCGTTCCCTCTTACTCAGGTTACAGTATAGGTGTTCCCTCTCTGTGTACTGTCCAGATATAAGACAGAGGAGTGGGGCTGAGGTGACAAGTGAGTGTACCATCCAGACATAAGGCAGAGGGGCATGGCTGAGGTGACCGGTGGGCGTTCCCCTCTCTGTACATCTGGCTCTCTGGCTTTACCGGTTTGGTAGAAGGGATTTTGCTGAACTATAAGTGGAGCTCCACAAATAGATGTAACAAGTAAAATGACGGGGAAGGAAGTATAGCTCAGGGATGTGTACAATAACAAACCGCTTTAATGAACAAATACATAGTTTAATGGTCATGTTTTGGCCGCAAGCCTGATTCATAAACCAAAACATGGCCACGATGCCCCAGGGGCCCACACTGTTATTTTCCAGATAAAGCGCTCTGGACTTCATTTCAGATTGGATAAATCGGCCGGGCGGCAGCTCTGAAGAACTGTGAACACCCGCTGCCAAATTTGGCTTGTCCAGATGTGCAAAAACAAGATAAGGCTAATTTACTCTCCATATAGCCACGCTTCCTGTGACCTTATCACTGACCACTGAGCTTTCCACAATGAGGGGGTTATCCTCAGCCTCTGACAATGACCACTCCACCATCCTCTCTATGAAATGCTACTGTTGTTGCAGCTGTGGGCTGGGGATCTCTAATATATAAACAGAGTAAGGGCGCTGTGTATAGTATTTAGTATCTCTAATATATGCCTGGTAACTCCGTCCATTATATTTATCTGCAGAGCTGAGCATATGCTCACATATTATTTTTATTTTTTAAATAATCTCACTTGTCTATACAGACTGTGTAGTTAGAAACATAGAAAGTGACGGCAGATAAGAGCCACATGGCCCATCTAGTCTGCCCATTTGTTTATTCAAAACTATACTGACCCTAGACCCTATTTACCCTCAATTTGGTTTACAATTTAGGATACCCTTATATTTAACCCAAGCATGTTTAAATTGTTCTACTGTATTGGCCTCAACCACCTCAGATGGGAGAATATTCCACTTATCTATCACCCTTCAGTGAAGTAATTTTTCCGCACATTTCCTTTGAATCTACCACCCTCCAGTTTATATTCATGCCCTCGTGTTCTATTACTCACTATGAACACAGCCTATCCACATACTAGGAGCCAGCGACATCACTGAGTATGCAGTCTAGCCAGTCACTACAAGGCACGGACAACACTGTTAATGCAGCCTATCCATCACTAGGAGCCAGTGATGTAACAGAGTACAGCCTATCCAGTCACTGAAAGCCAGTGACATCACTGGGAATGCAGCCTATCTAGTCACTAGGAGCCAGTGACATCACTGTGAATGCAGAAGGGAGAAGTGATGTCTATGATCTTTTCATTAGGAACCAATAATATAATCATTTATTATTACCAAGTGGATGGGATGTTTTCTCACTACCATGGTGCAGCTCATAAAATAGCTGTCTAACTACCCCACCTGGCGTGCCTACCCGGTTACATATCTTGGTGTCATCTGCAAAAAGGCATATTTTCCCCTCAATACCACAGGCAATATCACCTATAAAGATATTAAATAGCACTGGTCTTTATAGGTGATATTGCCTGTGGTATTGAGGGGAAAATATGCCTTTTTGCAGATGACACCAAGATATGTAACCGGGTAGGCACGCCAGGTGGGGTAGTTAGACAGCTATTTTATGAGCTGCACCATGGTAGTGAGAAAACATCCCATCCACTTGGTAATAATAAATGATTATATTATTGGTTCCTAATGAAAAGATCATAGACATCACTTCTCCCTTCTGCATTCACAGTGATGTCACTGGCTCCTAGTGACTAGATAGGCTGCATTCCCAGTGATGTCACTGGCTTTCAGTGACTGGATAGGCTGTACTCTGTTACATCACTGGCTCCTAGTGATGGATAGGCTGCATTAACAGTGTTGTCCGTGCCTTGTAGTGACTGGCTAGACTGCATACTCAGTGATGTCGCTGGCTCCTAGTATGTGGATAGGCTGTGTTCATAGTGATGTCACTGTGTTCTAGTGACTGGATAGGCTGCATTCTCAGTGATGTCACTGGCTCCTAGTTACTGAATTGGCTGCAGTTTAAGGGATGTCACTGGTTGGTAGTGAATTCATGCATGGAATTTTACATTTTATTTAACAAGACTCTTCAAAAATCATGTTCCTTTATAATTCCGAGGGGGGTTTCTTTCTAGTTAGTTTAGTCTTTGACTTAGAGGACTTTTTTGAGATGTTTTATTTTCCCTGTAATTATTTTAATGAGAGAATTTCTCTGATGCGCAGCGGTTATAATAATGTGTCCTGTATGCACAACGTGACGTCTTCCATGAACTCCTTGCAAGGAGACGTCCTTTAAATCTTCCTCAGAGGCAACTTCTGCTTTAACAGAGAGCCTGAAATGTTTCCTCTCAGGCCCCGCGTGCCGTTCATGCTTGGCTGCCCACCCAAATGTAATCAGCAAGTATTTAGGCTGAGGAAATTGGGTTATTGTGTTCATGGATTTTATCGGGACCCTTTGTGAAGAATCTCAGCTGGATTTAAGTTTTAGACTTTGCTTCTTAAGATAATTATTTGCATAAAAAAATATGGATGATACATTTTGGATAGAGACAACATATACACATGGAGACTTATGTATTGTAATATCTGCTGATGCAGGTCCATCAACTTACCAATATCCATTAACACTGGTTCACAGAGAACTGTCTGAATGGTTGCTATTGGTTACAGCACCCCCTTTAGCCTTCATAATTTACTGTCTGTATATCTTTTCTTAGGGATTGGCTTGTAGCATGTACCAAGAACCATGCCTATTGGACGTGCTTGAGTGATGTCACTACTTCATCTAAGTGATTGGATGAATTATTGTAATAATAAATCCTAAAACACACTTTTTGGGTCGGTCACTAAGGTGGATTATCGCATTACATGGTGGGGAAATGAGGAGATCAGAGTCTTGATACCAGACCTGAGGGTGACGGGGTAGAAACTGAGTGATATCTTAACATTCTGTTAGATGAATCTCCTGTTACATATAATAAACTAATACTCAGTCCTGTTAATTAGTGTATTTGTTTTGAAAAGAAGTCAGAATTGTGGCATAAATTGTATTTTCATTATGTATAACCATAATAAAACTCTGGCTCTAGTCTCTAAACCTCCATGTCAGCTTACCAAATTTCTTAAGAGCCCTTTTACCTTATTACAGTCCTCTATATTTTCCCATATCCTCTCTCTGGATCCCATAAAACCTACATAGGGCCTCAGTCCCCATAATAACATGACTGGGTGAGCACTGAGCATCATTACCCATGTCCTGGCTGATCCGTTCTGCAGCGTGTGTCTCAGACTGTAATAAGTGGACCCCTTTACCCCCTGGTCTGTCTGTTACCAATTCCCATCTCCATAATGCTGGCTGTATCATTGCATATTGTGTGACAGCTCTATGTTCCCCATGTAACCTCAATCAATAAAATAGTAATAATAATTTACCTGTATCTGGTATTCCTCTATTCTCTATCTCTCCATTTCTCTCCCTCTTTCTGTCTTTTTTTCCACCTCCTGAAATACAATGGTCCGATCCATTTTACAATCATTAGTGTTTTTTACTGATATTAATATACTGCTACATAATATAAAATGCACTACTAAAGATCAGCGTGTAGAGATGTAAGTTATAATGTATTGACAGGCCGGCAATGTTCAGCAGTAATAGCCATTCAGTAAGTCTCAAATTACACACCACTGTCAACAATGCTTTAAGGACAAATGCAAATCAATTGAGAGAATTAAGAGCGACAGATGTTTACTTTCTATATTTTCCCATATCCTCTCTCTGGATCCCATAAAACCTACATAGGGCCTCAGTCCCCATAATAACATGACTGGGTGAGCACTGAGCATCATTACCCATGTCCTGGCTGATCCGTTCTGCAGCGTGTGTCTCAGACTGTAATAAGTGGACCCCTTTACCCCCTGGTCTGTCTGTTACCAATTCCCATCTCCATAATGCTGGCTGTATCATTGCATATTGTGTGACAGCTCTATGTTCCCCATGTAACCTCAATCAATAAAATAGTAATAATAATTTACCTGTATCTGGTATTCCTCTATTCTCTATCTCTCCATTTCTCTCCCTCTTTCTGTCTTTTTTTCCACCTCCTGAAATACAATGGTCCGATCCATTTTACAATCATTAGTGTTTTTTACTGATATTAATATACTGCTACATAATATAAAATGCACTACTAAAGATCAGCATGTAGAGATGTAAGTTATAATGTATTGACAGGCCGGCAATGTTCAGCAGTAATAGCCATTCAGTGAGTCTCAAATTACCCACCACTGTCAACAATGCTTTAAGGACAAATGCAAATCAATTGAGAGAATTAAGAGAGACGGATGTTTACTTGCTATGTAGCTTGGGAAAAATACAGACTGCATTTAATATAGTGTGTGTGTGTGTGTGTGTGTGTGTGTGTATATATATATATATATACACACACACACACACACACATTAGGATGCATCTTTTCATTGAGTAGCAGTCACTAGGATGCTCTTTGTATTGGGTGGAGGTCACTAGGATGCTCTCTGTATTGGGTAGTGGTCACTATTATGCTTCTTTGTATCGGGTGGCGGTCACTAGAATACTTTTTTTTTATTGGGTGGCGGTCACTAGGATACTTCTTTGTATTGAGTGGCGGTCACTAGGATGCTTCTTTTTATTGGGTGGCGGTTACTAGGATGCTTCTTTGTATTGGGTGGTGGTTACTAGGATGCTTCTTTGTAATGGGTGGCGTCACTAGGATGCTTCTTTGTATTGGGTGGTGGTTACTAGGATGCTTCTTTGTATTGGGTGGCAGTCACTAGGATGCTTCTTTGAATTGGGTGGCAGTCACTAGGATACTTCTTTGTATTGGGTAGCGTCACTAGGATGCTTCTTTGTAATGGGTGGCAGTCACTAGGATGCTTCTTTGTATTGGGTGGCGGTCACTAGGATGCTTCTTTGTAATGGGTGGCGGTCACTAGGATGCTTCTTTGTAATGGGTGGCGGTCACTAGGATGCTTCTTTGTATTGGGTGGCGGTCACTAGGATGCTTCTTTGTATTGGGTGGCGGTTACTAGGATGCATCTTTGTATTGGGTGGCGGTAACTAGGATGCGTCTTTGTATAGATAGTAGATGTTGCATTGGATGGTTACGCTTTTACAGTCTACTTTTGTATGTGACTGCCTACACACAACCCTATTACATCTATGTGCACTGATCCTGTCAGAGATTTTCATTCAGTGGTAATCTTGCTTATTTGCCAGCCAAGTCTATAGTGGATCCCATCCACATGCGGCCTCTTCGTTTTTTTTTCTATGGCCACCTTAAATTCCCAATCCGACCCTGGTCTTGTGAGTTTCACCCTCTCACTCTCTGCATGTGAAGCATTTCCAGTATGAATCAGACGTCTCTGTAATTAAGGTCCTTGAAAATGTAGATTTCTCTGAGGGCTATGACCCACTTCCTGCTCCTTATAGGGTTATGTGAGTCTCGGGAGGGAGAGGCCCTCTGATGGTGCTGAGAGGAAGCCAGGCGCAGGAAGATAAGGAGTCGCGAGGTTCCTGTTGTGTTCTGTGGAGCAAGACGTCCTATCCAGGAATAAAGTTATGTTTCCTGTGTTTTTCTCAGCAGAAACCTTCCAGTGACTTCCTTAGGCTGCGCGACGGATGGGAAGGTGAAGTTCATAGGCTCTGAATGGTCTATTAAATCAGAGAACGCTGAATAAATAAGAATACATAGACAGGGTCTGCTCTACCTATGCCATAACACGTCTCTGATTGGACCACTGATGTCCTCCCTATCAGCTTTTGGTGTAGTGGGCACCCAAGATAACCAGTGTTGAATAAATTATTCTGCTAAAGATACATAGTAAAAATAAACAATAAAAAAATGTAATAAGACATGCAATGAAACAATCCGATAGTCTTTTGATCACAACCAGTGGCGGCTGGGGAAAGGGGCTGTCCGGTGTTTAAGAGGTGTGCTGGACACCTCCCTCCAGATAACCGAAGGCCCAGTGACAGGGCAAGACAAGGGGAATCCATTGCTGCAGACACTATTAGGAAGGGATGGAGGCCCCCAAAAACATAGGTGTACCGGGCTCCAAAATTTCTGTGGCCGGTCCTGGTGCAGCTGCACCAGGGGCCAGATTTACTAAGCTGCGGGTTTGTAAGAGTGGAGATGTTGCCCATAACAACCAATCACATTCTAGCTCTTACTTTCCTATTGTATTCTAGAGAATGTCAGCTAGAATCTGATTGGTTGCTATGGGCGACATCTCCACTTTTCCAAACCCACAGCTTAGTAAATCTGACCCCAGGAGTTAGAGGGTGCATTGCTTTAATGCAGTACATATGGGTTGCTGCTGTGGCCTTGCCCACCAGGCTAAAATTTGCCAGTCGCCCCCGTCAGGCCTATGTTACATTGGCGGTTCAGAAGTCAAGATCCGTAGGCAAAATGAAGGCGCTCCTATACTACAGATTGTAATGCTAGGTCACACCCACTAGTAATCACCGCCTGGCATCGCTGTCGCATCATTGGATAAGCTGCCATGCATTCCGAGGTGATAGCACAGATACAATGCGTAATGCGCAAAATAGGTTACCATCTAAACGCTTCAAAATGACATAATGACAAAATGAGTTCCCGGCCCACATCTCCAAAACATAAGTTCCCAGCGTTTCCTCCGGCATCTGCAATGAAGTGAACTTGTTGACAATCACTTTGTGTGGCAGTCATAATCCTATCCCATCTGCTGTGGTCTTATGGCGAGGAGCCGGGAGTAAAGTTCACACAGAGAGAACTGAATGTAAACAATTCTGCAAGATGATCATTAATAAAAATGTCACAGGCTGACCAATCACATCGCAGAGCTAAAGAATTCTTAATGGGGGGGGGATCTGGCTTGATATCTTAGGGACTAAGATTTAGACTAATAATACCCTGCTTTGCATAGGAGGGGCAGATTTTTAGGGGAACTACCCCTAAGTTTTGGATAAACAATAAAGTTATGTATGTATGTATGTATGTATGTATGTATATATAGACAGTGGGTCAAATAGAATCCAATGCTTATCTGCAGTAACTTTCTATGTCTCTATATAAGTATATTACAAGCTGTGTTGCAGCAGAAAGCAATGAATAGGAGTGGAAAGTGTCATCATTGCTCTGCATTTGGTAATTTTATATGGCATATGATTTGTAGAAACAGGAGCTGGACAGTATATGACACATCTCACGTCTGTAGAGACGTGCACCTGATAAACGGAGTTATTGTGGGTATGTGACTCCTCTGTCATTGTCCCTTACTCGCAGTGACGGACAGGAAACACAGTGACATGAGGCACAGGAAGCCACACGCTGGTCCCCGCACTGTGATTGGGAATGTGTAAGTCTGCATCTGACTGTGTCGCTGTCAGTCGCACTCCACGCACCTGCTGCGCCCAGTCGCTGCGATTCTCCCGTCCGCCCTCAGGTGCGCTCCAGAGCAGAGCAGACACTCCGCTCCGGCTGCAGGTGTCCCCTTACTCCTCCGCCCACTGCCCCACTTTGGATGACAGTACAGCAGCTGTGCGGAGCTGACAGCAGAGGAATCCTCCTTCCCTGACACCCACGGCATGGGGACGACTCCGGGAGCATGGAAGCACTGGCTGGGGGTGATTGGAGCCCTGCACCTCTTCATCAGTGAGTCCTCTCTTATGTCCCTAGAACTCTCAGATCAGTGATCCATTAACTCATTCAGTGCCTGAGTCGCCGGACTCAAGTTACCAAAGGACAACATTGTATCACATCAACGGAGATGTAAAAATCTCATTATTATTACTAGGATAATAGTAATAAACATTCTTATTAAATAACTGTATTATTGCTCTGTGTGAAGAGAGGGAGCCACATGTATGATCTGTTACTAGATACGGATTACTGGATGTACAGAAACGGCAGGTGTAATATCATAGTAAATAATGGGATCTCTGTATAGGGGAATAGCAGTGCAGTAATAATAACTCAGTGCTATGTATATAGGTAGTTATTTAAAAATTGTGTGTGTGTGTGTATATATATATATAGAGAGAGAGAGAGAGAGAGAGAGAGAGAGAGAGGAGAGA
>WWET01004156.1:95246-107465 GCA_011038615.1 Limnodynastes dumerilii
ATATTATTACACAGATACTGACCAGCGTTACTATTACACTGTTATTTAGACTTGGGATAGGAAACATCACCTCTCTAATACTGTTTGCAGCAGATGAAATATGACTCCCCTGCAATCACCATGGTTTAGCCCAGGAGTAACTTTCCTCTCTTAGGACCGTATTCAGACTTTCATTTTGAAACGCGACCACAAATATACGCACGCACGTAGCATGGAACAGCCACCAAAACCCCGGTCACTCCCCTTGCTAATTCATGCTCACGTAGACTTACACCACCATAGACCACCTCTATCTTTCCGTGTGCCGTCCCGTGCGTCTGTGTCCTCCGTACGTGCGTATCATGATAATCGTGCCCACTTTCCTGCATTTAAATGCATCGCCCCACCCATTTTCACTTATATTTGCGTTGCATATCCGGTACACATGTGCCTATCATACGTCCGTCCATAAGGCACTTTCATGCGAATAGTCTACATCAACTACGTACAAAAGGTTACTATGCATACAAAATATACGCACGGGAGTCGCCGTGAAAACGGAAGTCTGAATACGTCCCTTAATTTCAAGCTCCTTCTTAAGTCTGGATCCAGCCCAATATGTCCATCTCCACTCCTGTAAGTAATCAACAATGAAGAATTAGGGTTGGCGTTGGGGTTATTGCTATGTCTATCACATCACATGTCGACATCGCAATATTTTATCCCACAACTGATACATATCCCACATATCGACACTGCCGGATAGACTAAGGTCAACATGTAAAAGCTGTTGGACATTTGGGATCAACAGGATAACTTTGGACTTTAGGTCTGTGTTATATTACACATTGCTATTCAGTAAGAGCTGTCTTCTTCGTATATTGCTCTCTTTCTCTATGTCTGTTCTCCGCTCTCCTCTTCTCCCGTCACCGCTCCATTCTTCATAGTCTTGTCTTCCACACACGTGATGAACTCACAAATAGAAGACGAGGAAGTCAGCACTGACGCAGTTCACTACTAGACAAGTTTTAGCAAATGCCAACATTAGGGCAATCACAGATCAGTGGCACCTCTATAACCTGCTTAGCTTTTTCCTAAATAGAGCCCTAAGACCTTACGAGACCATATGTTGGGAGATAGAGTTGCAGGTTATAGGATTATATTTATGTAATTATTGACATCGCTTCTGCGTCATGTTAATGCCTGATGTGATGTGTCTAATTGCGAAATAGGGACAGAGGAAAGTTGCTTTTGGGCTGTCCCTATTTCGAATGAAAGACATTGCAGACTTTTGTTTTATAAATGGGTGAATGTGCGTGTTCGGTGCTCCGGGTTTGATTGCTATGCCTCATTAAAGCATAAGCAATCAAACTGGCTGGGAGCAAACCACCCTATGGGCTGTTCACAACGGGGACCCACACTCGTTAACGCCCATCACACTCTCAACAGCTGGAGTTGGCTTTATCAAAAGCCAATTAACCAATCAGAGTGTGTTTGTAGTGTGGGCAGAACCAGGAGGACCCAGGAAAACCCCAACCAAAAAAACATACTAAATCCGTCCAAACAGATTGGCCCCTGCTCAGCGTGTAAAGATGGCCACATGCTAGAGCGATTATCAGCCCAATAATACAATTATCGGTAGACAAGACTAAAAATGAATATAGTGTGCAGTGCCGATGGATTAACCTCAGATAATTGTCCCAGAAAGGCCAGGGTCCATTAATCTGATCATTCAGGAGTCCTAAATGATTATCACCCCAAAGGGGACAATATCGTGTAGTGAGTGGGTAAGTCTGATTACTGGACCTGTACCTCCACCTGTCTGACTCCGTAATAATCAGCCAATACAGCAGTAATACAGTAATGACAGCTCTTGCAAGAGATACAGGCCTTCCAATACTATATCAGCTTCAAGGACCTCCTGTCAATCTCAGCAGCCCCTCCCTCTCCATCCGGGTATATTGGTCTCAGCATTAGAGGTGAGTGGCGCCGATATAGAGACCTTTCCTTTGGGAAAATCATCCCTTTTATCAGACACCTTCTGCTGGGAGCAATATGTGCTCTAGGGTATGGCCAGCTTAAGCTGCTGTGCGCATTGCACTACTGACCACTGTGCTGGCAAAATGAAATGATGCCCAACTAGGGGCCCTGGGAGCCCTTCCGTGGTGTATCTGTACTGACACCGATCCCCGGGGCTGTCTCTCCCTCCAGCGATGGCAGTCAGTCCTCTTCCTTCCACCTCTCCTCCTCTCTGTCTCCTGCTGAGTCTGTAGTTTGCCTTTTGTATTTCATGCAAATGCTTTTAATCACTCCGGAAAAAAAAGGAATTCAGGAGCTGTGTGAATGTAAGGATGCAGAATATAGCACTATATATATATATATACACACAATTCAAGTTATGTGCCTCCATAGTACATAAATACATGTATAGGCGCAGGAAAGGCAGTAATTCGGAGTGGACGAGTCATCTCTGCAGCCGCTCAGAGCAGGGAATGTTATTTACTCCGGAGTAATGTTATTCTTCTCTTACTGGAAGCCAGGGAGGTCTGGAGACAGCGAGCCTGGCACTCAGCCGGGTCACATGCCAGTGTGAGCAGCATAAGTTACGCCAGTTTGTTGTAGTTGGCACATGACCAGGATTGGCTGAATAGCGGATGTATCATTATTATACACAAAATAGAAAATTGCTATTGAGAACGGGAGCCTATTACCACACTCCCAATAGATACAGACTGCAGAGGGCATATTAGGGCTAGGCTGCAGCAGGTAAAAGGTTAGGGTTAGAGCTAAAGGGAAAGGTTAGGGTTAGGCTGTAGGGAATGGAGGGTTAGGGTTAGGCTGCGGGGCATGGAAAGTTAGGGTTAAGCTGTAAGGATGGAGGGTTAGGGTGTGGGGAATAGAGGGTTAGGCTGTGGGATATGGAGGGTTAGGGTTAGGGTTAGGCTGTGGGACTTGGAGGGTTAAGGTTAGGGCTGAAGAAGGGGAAGGTTAGGGTTAAGCTATGGGAAACAGAAGGTTAGATAAGGGTTAAAGGTAGGAATAGCTAAAAACACTTACCGTTTTCAATGGATGACTCTGTGACTCCAGCTATAGTATGATCTTTCGTAAAATAGACCATTGTACTGGTAAACCACATCCAGCTGAACAAATACAATAAATTCACACACACAACAGAGAAGTAAGGAGGGTGAACCAGACACTAAATCTGCCCAGCATCAGCTAAGACTCCACAAACTCCTCCCTAACAATTTCTTTCATTATAAGTAAAAAGTAGGACTAATGCTTAATATTTACTTATTCTAATTTTCAATGTCATCTGTCTCTGAGTGTAAGTGTTAATATGTTCAGTCTACATATATTCGGATGTAATAGGAAAATCAGCAGTAAAAAATAGGTTTTATTGAAAGATGTAAAATAAATCATATTAAAATGTTAATGTTAGAAAGCATTAAAACGTGGTTGATTAAGGGTTCAAATACAGAGCAATGTCGCACAGTATTAATATAATAAGGATGCTATTTTTTCCTTTTAAACTTTTATATAAAAAAATTGGTTTAAACAAAAATATAAACAGTAAAAAAATAAATAAATATTTACATGACACAAGTCACAGGTACAGGTATAGGTACAGGTGTGTGTGCAGACACATACATTGCAGACACCTGAGTCTACCTGCAGCTAGAGAGACCAGGAGGATGGGGTGAGCATAAAGCTGGGAATTTACCCATTGTGAACACATTTTGCATAGGGGGATGGGGATATACCGTATATGGCTCAGCAGACATTGAAGGAATTAAAATGCGGGATCCTGGGGAGCTCAATGTGGGGCTGGCAGTAGTCTCCCAGCCCAGTGAGCCAACATTTAGAAAGTTTTGCCACCATTATCTGTTACCATTCCTATCTCCTCAAAGAGATGGTGGTGGATCAGACCACAGTGAGGCGCCACCCGGTGGATGCAAGTGGACAAGTCACGAGGAATAGACCAGCCTACAGTGAGGCGCCACCCGGTATAAAGTAGTGTATAAGTTGCAGGTAAGTGACCGGAGATCAGTGAGGCACCACCCCAATGGTGGAAATGGACAAGCTCCAAGCAAGTGAGAAACTTCCCATGGGGCATCAATGGATTCAAGCGGACAAGCCGCAAGGAAGAGGAAGAGACGGGCCTGCAATGAGGCGGAAGATGGTAGTGGATAGGTAAGCGTTTTAGGGGGAGAAGTTGGGCAACTGCAAACGACCCCATGTCAGATCCTCAACTCAGTAATCTAAAGCTGTCCACACACTACAGCGATTATCGGCCCGATCATACAGTTGTCGAGTGATTAAGCCAAAAATCGTTGTAGTGAGTGGGTTTAAAGGATTTGGAAATGGGCAATAATTATTTGATCTTGTGGCATGATTAAAGTATCTTGGGCACTAGTGCTGGATATTATACGCAGCGCTAATCAGCTAAGTGACCTGAACAAGGGCTTCCCTCTTCTGCCAGGATTATCGTGTATGGCGCTGATAGTGGGACCTTTTCCTGGTGGGAAATCGTGACATTTATTGGGCCATCTCCTGCCGGGATCGATAATCGTGGTAGTGTACGGCCAGCTTAAATCTATACAACTGGCACCGTGTTGATGACCTTCATGTGCACAGAATATATAAAATAGATAAAATACTCCCTCAGAACATTAACATTCTGTGGGTCACATTTGTGTTTTTATCTTTAGAGTTCTCTTCAATGTCAAAACCATTGTGTTCGTCATTTGTCCCTTTCAAAGTAAATTTGAAGTCTGCGACAGCACATTACGGCTCCATATGTGGTGATGATCCGAGTTCGGGTTCCCCTCCTCCCAAATCTCTTCTGTGTCTGTAGATTTTTAGACCTGTTCAGCTTCCAGAAGGTTAAGAAAGAGTTATCCGCCACCCCCCCCCGGTCACTTTCCTGCTGCCGCTGGCGATATCAAAGACGGGTGTTCCTGACATCTTATTATGCTGCAATACATTTATAGCAGCAGATACTGAGCATAAGACGGATTTCGTAATAGACTGCGCGTCCTGGAGTGGTCCAATTGTACTTGGCGCTTTGAAGTCACATGATCTGCTTGGAATCCGTTGCAGCACTCCGTGATCTCCCATCACGCTGCCCAATTATTGATTCGGTGTTTTATCTCTCTCGTAATGAAGTCTGCATGCAAATTCGCAGAAGAAAGACGCGGACTTACAGCTGGGTCGTATGAAATATTTGGTTCCAAAAAAGGAAATAATGTTCTAACCGTATTCTACCTGGTCAGGGACATGAAATGAAATATATTTGAAGTTTTCTCTTTACTTTAAACAGCAGCCATTGTTCAGTCGCAGCTACATCAATTTATTATTACCGCTTATATAGTGCCACAAATTGTCTGCAGCGCTTTACAGATAAAATAGCATTCACCTCAGTCCCTGTCCCATTGCAGCTACACACTAAGGTCCCCAACACACACACTCACACAGACTCATACACACATACTTACACACACATACATACTCACACACAGACTCACACACACATACTCACACAGGTTCACACACACACACGGATTAATTTTATTGAGTAAGCAGCCAATTAACCTACCAGCTTGTTTTGGTGTGTGGGAGGAAACTGGAGCACCCGGAGGAAACCCACACAGACACAGAGAGAACACACACACTCCACACAGACACACGGAGAACATACACACTCCACACAGACACGGAGAGAACATACACACTCCACACAGACACAGGGAGAACATACACACACACAGGGAGAACACACACACTCCACACACACACACACTCCACACAGATAAGGCCTAGTCCAGGAATCAAACCCATGACCTCAGCGCTGTGACACAATGCTGCTCACTGAGCCACCGTGCTGCCCATTTTTGCCCAATTTATAATTAAAAGCTCGTTCCCACTCGCTCAGACTGTTGCATTGGTAAAACAATGTTTTTTTCTGGGCCCGCTGTTTGCTCTTTATTGCTACTCTGGGCAGCACATGAGCAGTGTGGATAACCCTCCACCATCAGCTAAAAATATCACGTTACAACCAGACTCACTAAAAGGCGACATTTTACGATCGCTAGGATCAAAGGACCGGATTCAGACTACCGGAAATATAACATATACGTCCGGAGTTTACCGTTTTTACTACTGCGCATATATAGTCATTTTTTACATAATCTACGTATCTTTAAGACCGCATTTACACAATCTATTAAGGAAAAGATACGTAGATTACGTAAAAAATTACTACACATGCGCAGTAGTAAAAAACGGTAAACTCCGGACGTATATGCTATACATCTAGTAGTCTGAATCCAGTCCAAAGAGGGGACACTTTTGAGCGCCGCATTATCAGGACAGATCCGCGTGCTCTGGATTCAGCCTCTGGTCCGCATTCACAGTTACGTAGTTTTCGTTTTACGTACGTTGTTTTAAGAATTGAGCTACTACTCATACATCGTAGCTTATAGACGCCATCTACGTACCATGCACGTAGATTGCGTAAGCGCGGTGTTTAGACAGAAATGGTACGTAGATGGCGTAAATACGCTACTTTACATGCGCAGTCGCTCAATTCTCAAAACAACGTACGAGGAAAACGACGTATCTGTGAATCCGGGCCTCTGCCTCTTTACTAGAACTTATTTTTACTTAAAGACTTCTTAAAGTAAAAGCAGATCTAGTAAATCTGACCCGTGCTCTCAGTAATTATATTCCAAAGACAAGCAAAGAAAAATAATGTACTTTAAATAGCATTTTCTCCTGTATGTGTAATAAGCTCACGCACACTCGTACACCTGCACTTCTACCACCCAAATCAAAACTGTGTTGTGCGTTTGTTGGTTGGAACGGCTGGACCTTTACACATATACAGTACACAGTATAGAGACACGTATCTGTGCTGAACACTGGCCGTATTTCGATGATTATTATATTGGGAACGGATACTGAATGCCCTTATTTAGAAGAAGTTCCCATTCCCAATCTGGCTGCGGAAATGGGCGGGCTTTAGCCTGGTGAAGGTTAGGGATAGGATTTGGAACATGGGGTTAAGGTTAGGATAATAGGGAGGATTAGGGTAAGGGTTAGGGTATCCTGATTGCTTGCTGTGACCACATTATCTTGATTGCAGCTGAAGAGAAATTCCTGCATTCGTGTCTGGTTTGCTGAAAACCGATGTGTCACAAATCGTCAAACCACGCCCATTACCAACAGGGACAGTGCTGACTGGATACTCTATTGCTCGTCCAATCAGCGTCTTTTATAGAAACTGCGGTGCAATAGCGCGGCTAATATTCCAAACGTAGAAAGATGCAGCAAGATGACTGAAATACACAGAACTGCAGCGACATCTAGAAGATCCACCCCAGAATATGGATTACAAGTAGAGGAGCTGATGGTATAGTGGAAGGTGGGGGAGGGGGTTATTTTCTCTATGGGCCCCACAGAACCTGTGCCCCCTCTGAGTGCCAATGAAGCAGCATACAGTACAGCGCTGGGTCCAGGTTCTGCGGCGACATTCTCTTGAACCGCGTCTGTAGCGAAGACTCACTATTGATTAAGGACTCGAGACGTAGATACAACGAGCGTCTTGGGCGCTATCAGCTTTTAGGTTGTTTATTGTGGACACAGATGGCACAGTTGGCCGTCTTGTTCTAATAGCAAGAACCCTGCGTGGAGAATTGCACAGCTCATGGCTACTCTTAAGTCACAGAACGTATTATAACCGTTACAGAGAGGATTCCACCGAACTGCCGATCACCGGAGATAGGCAACATCACCCATTTGGTTAAGAGAGATGCTGCAAACATCTTGTGAATAATTACAAACTCTTTATCCTCTTTGTCTGGCTACAGACGGTGGCTCGTTAATTTTATATTGTTGTTGAAATGAGGAAACATAATTGATTTACTGTTTTTTTGTTTTTTAATGATCACAAACAGGCCTCAGGTTCCTAAACATGTAAAACAGCTTTAACTAACTACATAAACAGAAAAAAAGTGTATTTATAACACCAGATGTGGAGGGCAACCAGCTACTCCACCTCAATGCATGTGCAGGGCAGCCGTCCTGTCCGCCCGGAGTGACCACCCTGGACATGAGTGGACAGGCTGCAGATCAGTCTAAAGGAATTCTTTAATGGTCAAAGCTTGTTTCATGGTTTGTAATATCATGGGAAATGGATTAATGATCGTAGGTGGTTTCCTAATGGCCATTTATTGGACCATTGTTTATCTAAATTAAAATGACAGCACATTAACCAAAATATTTGTTATGATTTATACAGAACATAACAAAAGAAATGTATTTAAACAAAATGATTTGAGGATATGATGTATCTGTTATTTATCTCAGCCAACATTTACAAGATAAATGCTAAATAACAAATATAAAAGGTGAAATGCGTCACTGTGAATCCCATCATGGACATGAGGTAGTGAGGTCTTAGATTTGCCACCTTCTGGACCTCACTCTGTGAACCCCTAAAGGAGAGATATGTAATGTGCATAAAAGATAGCAGGGAACAGATTCGTACATATAGGCAACACCCACGCCACACTATACAGAGAGCATCCCTAGTGACCACCCCACACACTATACAGAGAGCATCCCTAGTGAACACCCCACACATTATACAGAGATACACTGTGACATCACATAGAGGGTGGGCCGTCATGGCCTGTATACTGGGCCCTAATTTTCTGGTGGTGGCCCCGTCTCTCTCCCCTGGCCCTGGCAGGGGGCATCTGCAGCCTTTTAAAGTCAATTTAAGCATCACAGGCCTTTGAAAATAAATGTCATGTAGAAGCAAAGTGCGTCCCGAGGCTGGATCTTCTTATAGCTGCAAATCGGGCCCTAAAGACAAGCTCCCATTAGAAATATCCAGCATTAATAATCAGCGTATCATGGGGAAACTCTTCTATAAGCTGTCATTTCCATGGTGTCTACAATGACGTTATTATTAAACAGTTGCCACTTGTGCCACCGGCCATTTCTCTGGAGTTTCTCATAATTAGACAGGACAGATGTCACCTCTGTCTCTGTGACAGGGACATGTAAGAGGCCAGAATCCCAGAGACCGGACTCTTTTCTTATATTCATTCAGAACAACAGTCCCCCAATCCCTGAGTATAAACATATCAGCGCCAGGCGATGGCAATTTAGGACGTCAGCGTAAAGGTATTTCTGTGCAAAGACAACAAACGAAAACAAAAACACAGAACGGAACATTTATTCATGTTAAACTTATTATCACAGAGCTCTTGATGTGTTGCTTCCGATAAACCGGTAAAGGTCTCAGGATACAGAAGTCCGTTTGTAAGGTCTTATGTATGGAATGAAGCTCACGTGCATGCGATCTGTAAGGTTTGTGCGTGTGAGGGGAATACATACTCCAGCGGCCAGATTTACTAAGCTGCGGGTTTGGAAAAGTAGAGATGTTGCCCACAGCAACCCATCAGATTCTAGCTCTCACTTTCCTATTACATACTAGTAAATGTCAGCTAGAATCTGATTGGTTGCTATGGGCAACATCTCCACTTTTCCAAACCTGCAGCTTAGTTAATCTGTCCCTTGGAATGCACATTATTTACAAGCTCAGGTCCCTACCTTATGTATTTAGTGCCCCATATAACATAGCGCAATGCAGAATCATACATAAGGACTTGGCTGAGTTTTATAACGTGGGTTCTAGATCTCAAGTCTCCCCAGCTCCTCTATTCTTCCACTCCCAACTGGAGAAGCCAGTGAGCCGAGAGATCTAGAATCAGGGGTCTGCGGAGGAACCAGATCTCTGGTGGTGGTGATTATGCAACGCAGACCTTTGAAAGCTCCCCATTTTTTCCACTCTTCCAGCTGGAGAAGATGGTGAGACTGGAGATCTAGAATCCACATTACAAATCTTTCAGGGATCTGTAGAGGAACCAGATCTCCGGCGTGGTGATTATGCAATGCAGACTATTGAAAGTGTTATAATATGGGTCCTAGATCTCATCAGTTCCTCAAATCTTCCATCTCCCAACCGTTCACCTATGGCCAAAACACAGCATCACATGTGTGAGGCTTGCACCGATCTGGAGATCTCTAGAACCAAAGATTTGGAGGTCTGCGTTGTAAAATCCCCTGGAGAGTCCAGGCAAGCTGGTTAAACAAACCTACTACCTGTGCACATAAACATGGCTATTCGAAGGCTAGGACTGTTGGGAATGACCAAGCATTTTAAGGAAAATAATTAGGTTGTTCCCACATTAACCCAACCTAAGAAAACCCAACTTCTGCCCACAATCCACTCAGCCCCAGTAGAGACACGGGTCCGGATTCACAGTTCCGTAGTTTTCGTCTTACGTACTTTGTTTTAAGAATTGAGCTACAACGCACGCCTAGTAGCTTATATACACTATCTACATACCATTTCTCTACGCAATCTACATACAGAAATGGTACATAAGCTACTACACATTCGTAGGAACTCAATTCTTAAAACAAAGTACGTAAGACAAAAACGATGTAACTGTAAAACCGGACCACGGTCTAGAGCAGTGGTTCTCAATATTTTTTGGGGGTATACCAGTTACCCACTAGGCAATCAAGTACCACCTTTTAAATACATGTAGAAACTACATATATAGGTTTTTTTGTTCGTTTAAGTTATAACTGTAACATATTTTTGCAATAACTTTGAGGTGCATTTTCTAAATGTTATTCAGCCCCCAAAATGTTTTATTAAAAATGGGTAATGAGATAGTACAGCTGCTATCTCGTTACCCATTCACCCCGGTCACCATCAGACTGTGGTTCAAGTACCACGGATGCTAGTGCCACTGGTTGAGAACCCTGGTCTAGATGTAACCAGTGACTATAGAGGGACGATTGGAGTAAAATAAGGAATGTGCTGATGAAATAAATGGTGTTGGCTGATCCATGGACCGATATTATTGCCTGGTTAACCGGTGGGATGCGAATGTTCTGGTCAGTGGTCAGTAATGATGGGGAGTGGATACGGGTGACTGGCTGGATGCAGTGAGAGCTGTAATTACATTCAGCAGAGGAGAGAGGCAATGGAAGAACACACTCTCCTGCTGCCATGCACTCGCTATTTGCACTCATTATATCCTTATAGTTACCACTGTGTCAGTGTGTATAGTTAATTGCCTGCGCTCTACCTACAGTATGGCTCATTCTGCCCCCAGGCTTATTCTCTATACAATAGATACGAGACGCAGGAACACAGAAGAAGGGTTAATTATGATTTCAGAATTTCTTTCCTGGTCTCCCAGCAGCTACAATTTAAATAACCGCTTAAAGACAACAGTTAAAATTATCTTCTATGACTTTTCTTACACAAAGTAACTGCAGTTTAATCAGGCTCTCAGCAGGCTCCCGGAATCTAATTGATCTTTCCCTGTCTTCCATTGTTGCTGGCCTCATCCATCCTGATTGCTTCATTCCCCTTTTTATACCTTCTGTTTCTCTAAATCTGCCGCAGTGACAGTCTCCTTGTATGAGTTTATAAATCCAGTCACTCCACAAAGTGTCCAAAACTGCTAACACACAGACACCCCCAGGCTTATACAGCAATACTCCCAACACACAGACATCCCAGGCTTATACAGCAATACTCCCAACACACAGACATCCCAGGCTTATACAGCAATACTCCCAACACACAGACATCCCAGGCTTATACAGCAATACTCCCAACACACAGACATCCCAGGCTTATACAGCAATACTCCCAACACACAGACATCCCAGGCTTATACAGCAATACTCCCAACACACAGACATCCCAGGCTTATACAGCAATACTCCCAACACACAGACATCCCAGGCTTATACAGCAATACTCCCAACACACAGACATCCCAGGCTTATACAGCAATACTCCCAACACACAGACATCCCAGGCTTATACAGCAATACTCCCAACACACAGACATCCCAGGCTTATACAGCAATACTCCCAACACACAGACATCCCAGGCTTATACAGCAATACTCCCAACACACAGACATCCCAGGCTTATACAGCAATACTCCCAACACACAGACATCCCAGGCTTATACAGCAATACTCCCAACACACAGACATCCCAGGCTTATACAGCAATACTCCCAACACACAGACATCCCAGGCTTATACAGTAACACTCCCAACACATAGACATCCCAGGCTTATCCAGCAATACTCCCAACACACACACATCCCACGCTTATACAGCAATA
>WWET01004156.1:112194-132255 GCA_011038615.1 Limnodynastes dumerilii
GAGTGTTGTGCAAGGAAAATCAACCTGGCTTCTGCATACAATATAGAATGTAAAGCAGTAGTTTTATTTTATAGCAGTCTAATAAGGAAAGCAATACAATAATTGATGCATATAGGAGTTTAAAAAAAAATGTTTTTTAAATGTACATAGCAGAATTCAGAAAAAGACTGCATGCTGGGACTCGTAGAACACCTGGAGAGTCAAAAGTTGGCCAGACATGGATTAGGGAAATATACCACAACTTCAACTTGTGTAATTAATAAATATGTTAACACTTTACAGAATGAAACTAACACTGAGCCTTGCGGTACTCAAATAAAGGAAGAGCAGAGGAGGATCCTGAAAAGTGAACACTGAAAGAAGAATTAGGTAAGTAGGATGTGAACCAGGAATAATCTGTGTCCTGAATACCTCGGTATTGTAAAATTTGTAGGAGATGAGAAGGGTCTTTTTGCTGCTTTTGTCCCAGTAGAATTAGAATGAGTAGTGACTTTTTGATTTAGCAATGATTAAATCATTGAACATCTTGATCAGTGCAGTTTCGATTGAATGTTGTTAACAAAATCCTGACTTCAGAGTATTAAAAAGATTGTATGTAAAGAAGGAAGTGAGGCGAGTATAGGCAAGTCTTGAACAGATTTAAGGGGGAAGGAAGCTGGGAAATAGGCCAAAAATTTGAGGGAGAAATGCAGTCAGAGTTTAGTTTTTTCCTGAATTAGAGGGATTAACGCGCACTTGGATAAAAACGAGAAGATAACAGTAGAGATTTAAGGACTACTGGTTGTGTTTAAAGTTGCAACAAGCGCAGAATATAGATGTCAACTAACTTGTGATGGTGCAGAATGAAGAAGACAGGTAGCAGAGTAGGAAAAGAAGAGTAGGTACTTCCTTTTTATTTGTGTGTTGGGATGAAGTCATCGGGCTGGATAGGTGTAAAGAAGTATTTTAGTTGCTGACCATTCCTGTTTAATTTTATCAATACTGTCCTTAAAGAACAATGAAAAACCTTAGCACAAATATAATGGAGAACATAACAAATAATGATGAAAAGCACAAAGGGTTTGTAACCTGGTGTGCTTTACAATTTTATTTTACTTTAATTTCCAAGCAGCTAAACATTAAAGGACATGAAATATATTATAATATTTAAGTGAACTCTGAACCAAACCCAATTTTAAGAAACAGTTTTATATAAAAAAACAAACAAAAAAAACCAGACCCAGATCATTGTTTATTGTTATGCTCTGCACATTTCCACTTAATGTATTTTAATGGAATTAAAATCTTAGTATTGTATCTGTGTGAAAAACTACACCAAAGAATAAAACAGAATATACGCCATTACAAAATTCCCTCATTTCCGCACATGATTAAATTTCCTGTAAGTAGTCACAGGACATTACCTGAAAGTAATAGGATGCAAGCACTATGCATTGGAGGGAGACTCTTACAAAGCACAAAATAATAAGCACACTTTAATTACATCTGACTTCTCCAATCTCAGTCTTCCTCCTTAAAACACTCTCAAAACAGGTACTCTCTAGTGTTCCCCCAAATTTAATAGGACACACTCTATTGTTTTTATGGACTAAAATAAATTTTACACTTTACATTTTTTTATTGAATTGCCTTATTTCCGGGTGTAGGCCCTATTTCGAAAGTTCCGTTTGCTCCCAGCCATTTGAGAGGCATAGCAATTGATTCCTGGAGCACCGAAAACGGTGCTCCAAAAAGGTAAGGCTTCCCTACTCCCTTACCCTAAGTCCCCCCTCCCGCAGCCTATCCCCAAGTCCCCAGAGAGGGTTACTCACTACTCTGGTGGTCTGGTCCGGCGGCAGCGCTGTTTTCCGAAAATGAATTGGTGAGTATGCGAATCGCATTATTAAAAAAAATGCTGCGGTGTATCACATTCGAAATAGGGATAGCCGAAAGGGAACTTTCAGCTGTCCCTATTTCGCAATGTGAAGTATCGTTGCGGGGACTCGCAACGCATGGAAAAACATATTCTAGACATGTTATCAAGAGGTGTTGGAGCTGTGTGTAGCAAAGGGACAACCCAAATCTAACAGATAGGGCTGGAGTAACTCATGTGTGTGACATGAACTGGTGCATAAGTTTTGACATCATTATGTGAAGTGCAAGGCACATGAAATGATGAGGCTGTCCTTGGCAATATTAGGGTTCCTTAATGGAATAATGTTAAGTTTGGCACACACTAGAGCGATTATTGGTCCAATCATACAATTATAGGTAGATCAGACCAATAATTGTTGTAGTGTGAAAGGCTAAGGTCCAATAATCTGATCGTTCAGAAATCCTGATGAGTCGTGTGTGGGCTCACCAATTGTCGGATCTGTACCTCCATCTCCTGGCCGCAGTTTCCGCATCTATCTCACTTCATAATTACTGACAAGTACAACAATAATAAATTAATGATTGCTCTGCATTCTAGACACAAGGCTTCCATTGCTGTATAATTATTGAGTCAGACAGACAAACATGGCCAACAGATGGAGGTGCTACACAATGGCCAGAGTTTCTATAGCAGCCAGCCAATGAACTAGCTGCATGGGTCTCCTGCCGAGTCTATCACTGCAGAGATGGACGGGAGGCCCGTGCAGCCAATCATCTGCCAGGACCTCTTGTTAATCTCAGCAGCCCCTCCCTCTTCAACAAGGATTATAGCTCCCAGCAGGAGACATGTGTAGAGTCAATGGGGAAGATCCATACCGTAAAGCGCGCAGTGGCCCGGAGGTGCACTCGCGTAGCAGGGAGTACACGCCCCCTGCACTCCTCGCTCTTCGTTACGTACGATAGTACTTACGCTAAGGGAACATCTGCTGTGCACATTCCTAGATGTTCTCTGAAAATGACTTGCGTTAGTTCCCTGTCGGCCATAGGTCAGGATCCGGCCTGATATCAAGACCTTTCCCTAGAAGAAAATCGTCCCGTTTAACACCCACAACCTTCTGGAAGCGATAACGGCCCATGTAAGACATGTGTAGGGTACATGACTTGCATAGTCATCTAGAAGTACCACTGTGTATGTCTCCGGATCGTACGCTGTCCAATAAGTATTTGTGCGCACACGTACGGCACGTGCGCTGCCTGCGCCTCTGGATCAGCCACAATATATCAGTCATATTAATAAAATAAATTCTCGATGGTTCCTAAATATCTTGGGCCGTATTCACAGATCCGTTAGGTCTAGGTACCCAATTATACGCATGTATGTTGCAAGCTAACACCCATGACACTCCCCTCACCTGGACGGGTTTTTGTAGACTTCCGCCACCATAGAGCACCCTTATCTTTACGGTTATGTGCGTATAATACCTCAAATGGTTATTTAAATGCCTTCCCCCACCCACTTTAATGTATGTTTGTCCGTACGGGTTTCAACCACGCCCCTCCGTACGTATGTTCCCAAGTGCGATTCACACGTACGTGCCTAATGGACTTCCAAGCGTAAATTCAACATAAATAAAGATACTATGCATGCACAGTCACCCCGATCCTAAAAACACGCCCGGAACTCTGAGCAAAAATAGATCTGTGAATACGGCCCCTTAACTGCAAAATAAATATTGGATGAACAACAGTTCTTGCTAAGTGATAAAATACGTCTATTTGTTAGTAATTTTGTATTCGCTCTAAACATGGCAGAAAGCTGAGTCTTACATAATGAAATCACGGAGACATGACAGAGAGAGAGGAAAGAACCTTCCAATTAGTATAATATCCGCTCTCCTAATAGTCTGATCTAAGCATGAGAATATAGATCTCAGTAAAGTCTGCAAGAAAATAAGATTGTGACTTCTCTCCCCGGTTATGTCTGGGATAGAGTCATACAGGAATATTCATTTTCTGTTGCCAATTGATGTCAGAATCGAATACAAATGACAGGACGTTCTGGCTGTCATGGGTGGAAAAAAAAAGGCCGGTCATACAACACAGCGAGAGACTCCTTGTCGCGGCAATCTCTATGCATTCCCATTCTTGTAGAGGAGATTAGATGGTGCAGGGATCGCGGCTTCTGCCACTGTAACAATAATCTTCTAAAAGGAAAAATTGGCTTTGCTGAATTTAATATGTGGTTGTCAGTAAACTGAAATGTCAAAGCCAGACAGAGATCGTCCTTTATAAACTGAAATAGGAGCTGTTAAAACATAAACAGCTAAGGCTACTGATAGAACAACTATTGTAACACAGTCGTTGGCCATAGGACTTACAGGGAATTTTCCTGGTAGTCCATTGGCCCTTTGAGGCCAGTCAGCAGTCTTTCTTTTGCTTACATGGAATGGATACCAATATGGTGCTCTGCATTGGGTGGTGGACACTAGGATGTTGTCTATATTGGGTAATGGTCATTCGAATGCTGTCTGTTTTGGGTGGTGATCACTGGGAAGCTGTCTGTGTTGGTTGGTGTTCGCTAGGATACTCTCTGTATTGAATGGTGGTCATTAGCATGCTCTCTCTATTGGATTGTAGTCACTAGGAAGTTACTTGCTTTGTAAAGAGGTCATCATGATATGATAGCAGCTTTCACATATATCAAGGGTTGTGACTGGCTAGAGGAGGGGGCATTTTTCAAATGAAGAGGTGTAATAGAACACGAGGGCATGAATATAAACTGGAGGGTGACAGATACAGGAGGGGGCATTATATAAAGGAAGAGGTGTAATAGAACACGAGGACATGAATAGAAACTGGAAGGCGGTAGATTCAGAGGAAATGTGCGGATAATGACGTCAGTGAAAGGGTGACAGATAAGTGGAATATTCTCCCATCTGAGGGGGTAGAGGTAACACAGGAGAACAGTGTAAACATGCTTGGGATAAATATAAGGAAATCCTAAATCTCAAACTAAATTGTGAGTAAATAGGGTCAGTGTAGTTTTAATTAAACAACCGGGCAGACTGGATGGGCCATGTGGCTCTTATCTGCCATCACTTTCTATGTTTCTCTGTGTGATTTGTCAAGCCCTGTGTTAGATAATCTTATATTTTATGTTTCTCTGTGTGATTTGTCAAGCCCTGTGTTAGATAATCTTATATTTTATGTTAAGTCGCCCTTTAGAGGTTCCTTTTATGCAATTTACTGGTGTACATTTCTCCATCCAGCCTCCAAAAGCAAATAACTAAATCCCAGTCCTGCAGTTATTGCTTTTTAGTGTTTAAAGTTCTCCCAGCTGATATTCTGTCAAGTAACTAAGCTTCCCACACGGCCTGTGTTCCTCTGCAGTGATGCCGGCTGGCTGTGTATTTATATTACAATTATTGACTCTTGGCATTTTCAGTTCTCTCTTTTAGTCCTCTGACACTGTCATTTCTTTTTCCAGGGGACACGAGTTAAAAATGAATTGCGAGACATGAAGCCCGACCAGCACATTTTAAGATTTTACAACTTAAAAATGCCTTCTGAGGAATAGCCGGCACCTCGGGTGGACTTTTCCCTGGAATTATTTCTGCAATAATCTCCTGAATTACTGAAACGATCTATTGTCTTTGTCATAGGCTGTGTACAGTGCCAACTCCTATGGAAATATTACCTCTGCTCCAGCCACGGACGATCGGTACTTGTCAGTGTATGAAAAACTATTTCCAGGGCAGATAATATTTGTTATAAGCTACATCCAAAGCTACATTTAAAGGTAAAGCTGTTCAATGAAAATAGCCGTACATACAAGAGCACGGACCGAGATTCAGGAATCCTGGACAATCCAGGAGACTGCGCTTAACTCCCATGGTAAGGCTGTGTGGCAGGGGTGGTATTTTAAATGGGACATTACCCATCTGTGTTCTTGCACCTGCTGCAGTGCATATTTTTGGATACATTGCACCAGTGAATGTGGATACGCAGGTAGAACCGTATTCACAATTAAGAAGGATTCTTAGATAGGTTCTTAATTATACGCAAGTAGCAAGGCAACTTTTCAGCTTCTTAACCAACTTGCGAATGCCATAGGGCTACCTTATTTTTAGGTTCGTTGTTGTGTGCGTAGGGCGGCTACTTAAGAACATTTTGGCAAACCAAGCCCAGATTTCCTCATTTAAATGGTTTCCTCCTCCCAATCTTCTTATCTTCCTCTTAAGTTTACCCGGCATACGCCCCTTCATTCTTAAGTCATTACAAATCTGGAAGAAATAGGTTCATAATGGTGATTCAGAGCCGTCCTGTTCTTAATTAAATTGTGTATATGAAGTTACTATGCCGGCGCAGTATATCTTCTGAAATACACGCACCTAAAAAGCAGCTTTTATGCTAACTCTAATGTTAACCA
This sequence comes from Limnodynastes dumerilii, assembly GCA_011038615.1. Classification (NCBI taxonomy): domain Eukaryota; kingdom Metazoa; phylum Chordata; class Amphibia; order Anura; family Limnodynastidae; genus Limnodynastes; species Limnodynastes dumerilii. Next base: position 118,478 of record WWET01004156.1, read on the forward strand.
AGGTTGCTGCTTTTCAATGCCTCCCTCCAGGAGATTCAGAAGGAAAGCCATAGACGCCTGCAAGGGGGTGGGAGTTAAAGACGTGATTTATGCTCCGCCCCCTGACCATCAAATCTATTTTTCTTAGTAATACTAGAAATGGGGGTGGAGCTTGATGACAAAAATGACAATCAAATCCCTCCCCGCCCCTACTAACACTAGGAAATGTAGTGTTGATCGGCAGGCTTTCACTGCGGGAAATTTGTCTGAATTTTCAGGAGTCTCCCAGATGTTCCGGGAGAATCGGCAGCCCTGATCTTTTCCTAAACCTAACCCTCAGTTTCCTGCAGCTAAACCTTCTCATTCTTGAGCCAAAATCCTCACCTTCCAAATTCCACAACCCAACCCTAACCTTATCCTTGGGTCAAACTAGGTTCCCAATAGCAGTTTTGGCAATGACACAGTCGCCATTTAGCGGAGTGAGTGACTGCATCGCTCTGCGCGTGCGTGTAAAGTGGTTACATCGGAATGCATTATGAGCGATTCTGCATTGCGCATTGTAAGCCATTCCGACGTCAGGGGTGTGGTGAAGCATATACTCACGGTGTGTGTACGATTCTCTATTACACACCAGACCCATGTTAGGTGGGGCGTATGCGGAAAAGCTAAGGTAGAATACACGGCACGGAAGTTCTGTATGTGCGAGGGCAGTATGATCAGTGTGCCTACATTGTGGTGACTTACAAGTGCTGTATGTACTTACTTCTGGATTCATCCCAATGCCCCCCAAAGGAAGATAAAATACTGCATATTCCTCTTAGTCCCTTCGTTGGTTGCAGACTTCCGCTTTTGCGTAACGGACATGCGCACGCTTCAAGTCAATGATCGGAACTCAATTCAGCATTTCCATCCACAGACACTTCCAATAGGCTCTGAGAGTAGGGCAGGTTGTGGCCACAAGGGGTAGGGGCTTAGTATTTTAGGCCTGTATTCAGAGTACCAGACGTATAACACATACATCCGGTGTTTAGCGATCTTTACTACAGCGCATGCGTAGTCATTTTATAACGTAATCTACGTATCTTTTTCTTACGTAGATTGTGTAAATGTCTGAAAGACCGCATTTACAGTAAGGGCTGGGTTTTGTGGGCCGATCGAACTAGACTTACAACCCGAATGCGTCTGACGTCTTAAGGTAGGGTCCTGATATCAGGTGGTCTCCTTAGCACTACCGATGCTGATGCTGCGTTCAGAGCCCTCTGGATCCCATCCACAGAGAATAGTTACTGTTCTCATACAATACATAATGGCTACAACTGTATCCTTAAATAAATAGAATTTTTATTATATGTTTAGTGTCTCTTTAAGCTGGGAATTATTCATTTATTTGTTGACCAGACCCTGTGTGGCTCTAGCCAGCGAACTCATCTGTTGCAAGGACAAAATCTGTATTTATGTCATTAAGTTCAGTGGACAGCATGACACTCTCCGAGGTGCTGAATGATCAGTAAATTAACACCCGCTGCCCAAGGAAGTGTTAAACTGTTTCTGAACTCAAAATGTTAACTAGCTGTGTGTGTCTCGATTAACATATCTCAGTACAGTGCGGAGATTTAATTAAGTTCTGAAAATGTCATGCATGGAGTTGACGGCGTTTAAGTGTTAGGTTGTGAATCTCCTGTCGGTAACGCACAGTGATGAGGCATTCAGACTGTGAAAAATGCTGCATTAAATACAATCTTCCTGTGACCTTAGAACTGCCACAAGAGTCTGTCAGTGTTAGTAAAGAAAAATAACGACTTTAACGTTCCTTATACTTTAAAAGTTTCTGTAAAAAGTTTTCTGTAATGTTTGTGCTGTTTGTGCTATTTTAAAGTGAGTCACACCGTCAACTGGCTGATTGATAACACATCGAAGTGACATTATGTCACCGGAGTTTTTCCCCTTTAGATCCGTAAACAGCTCTACAGATATCTGATGACTTTTGAGTTATCGAGTCCAGTCGTCTTAATCCTCCTTTAGCTGGTTATCCAATTCTGAACGTCGCATCAAGTTTTGCCCTGTGTCGTCCAAAGGGCTCCTGATAATACTGGACGGGATCCAGAGACGGAAAATAAGGGAAACTGGTGGAACGCTACACCTGGGTAACACCGTGATGAACAAGGAACACCATTGGTGATTCCAGTGGGCAAAATATCTACTTAAATCAAATGTATAAAAGGGGGGTCTATGGGGAGATCGCTGGAATACTTATACTAATACCATCCTTATCATTATAGATTGTTAAAATCTACGGCAACAGTAAATACAGCGAGCAGTCGTCCCGCATTTATTAGAGCGGGCCGGCATTTGGCAACGCTGCTGGTATGGATCGGATCATAGAATTGTACATATCAAAAACTTTGATTTCATGAGATAAAAGGCCCCTTTCACCTGAGAAGCGCCTTTATCTCATGAAATTAAGGGTAACGATTCTACGTAAATGGAGCCAGTTATTATTTGCATGTAGTGCAATACAAGTGCTTTTGCTTATTGCTCACAGATACTGACAGACTATTTTCTACAGCGGTGGTGATTCGCCAACAAGTAAACACTTCCATCCTATCCCTACCCTTAACCCTCAGTGTCCCGCAGCCTAATCCTAAACTTCCCTTTCTTGAGACCTAACCGTAATCGTCCATGTCCCGCAGCTTAACCCTAACCTTTCCTTCTTGAAGCCTAACCCTAACCCTCCATTCTTAAAGCCTAACCCTAACCGTCCATTCTTGAGCCCTAAACTTAACCTACGCCCGTCACAGCCGTCGCTTTTGGGAATGAGTAGAAATAGTAATTAATATCTTATTCCCAATAGCAATTTTGTATTTTGCGAACCATTTTGGCAATGACGCAGCTACCATTACAGGCTGGAGGCTGTATCATTTATGGAATTCAACCTCAGCCCTAACAAGAGAAGCCATGTTTATCTCTTAACACTTCCGAGCCAGCGTCTCAGTGTGATGTGCTCTTAACCCCAGCCATGACACTACAATGATAATCATCAGAAGAGTTATAGAAATAGTGTGTGATCCGTCACCTCGGATAATCAACGCTTCCTTCACGAATCATCACGTCCCACTAAACTCTCTCTACAACTCTGGGAACAACCTCAACAGTCATCAGATCAAGTTATTTATTATTCCTCCGAACTTCAGCAAAGCTTTCTGTAATTGATTAATCAATATCCTTAATTGAGTTGAGGTTGTTTAATGGATAAGCTTCACTGGCTCTTTCGCGATTCCTGCGTTGTGACCCCGTGCTCCTCGGATTAGTGCTTCTCGCAGTCGTGCCTCAATTTGCAAATCGACTTCAGTTCTATTCCCAGGAGAGTGCCCTGCAGTGTGCCAGCTACGGACCCATGGAGTTAATCTACACCGCTATAATGCCAGAGGTGTAAAGAATATCCTTAAAAATGAAGAAGGACAAAGGACCCGATCCTGAATTAATAACGATGGCATACAAGGAAATCCATTTGTACGGAACACGATCCGAAACTCGAGGCTACATTACATAATCCATCCCTCTATGGTATGACGTATCAGCCTGTCCACAACTGAAAGAGATTCACCTATAAAGGCCTATCTGAGGGTGCGTCTGATTGCGTCTGGGACACACACATAGGCCATTTCCTAACGCAAACCACACGAAATGACCAAGAGTTATAGTTGTGTCATTTTAAGATTCTCGGAGGGTACAAAAGGGGTTGGTGGGGTGTTATGACATTAAGCTTAGAAGAGTATTGACATGTGTGCAACTTGCAAAACATTACCAGAGCGGATAAAAATCCAGAACGTGACAACTCCTCAATTAGCACCTGTCAGCCTTCCTGTATATGCTTCCGTGATGGTGCTAGTAACGACGATGTATGAAAAGTAATTGCATAATATTCATGTCCCCCGTCTTCTAATCGTAAAATTGTAATTAAACTGCTCTCGAATCTGAATCAGACCCTCTCCGTCTAAAGGCTGTGAACAGTTAAACTTTCCCTCTTCCTCCGTAGCTCTGGCGTATCTTGCAGGCGGTGTAATACTTTATGGTCTGTCCTACACATTCCTGGATTTAGTTTAGTTTAATCCAGTGCGCCTCAACCTTTTTTCACCCTTGGCACACCTAAGCCCTTCCCAGAATTCCGCGACACACCTAAGCCCTTCCCAGAATTCCACGGCACAACTAAGCCCTTCCCAGAATTCCACAGCACACCTAAGCCCTTCCCAGAATTCCACGGCACACCTAAGCCCTTCCCAGAATTCTGCGGCACACCTAAGCCCTTCCCAGAATTCCGCGGCACACCAAAATCAAAATTATACACAAAAAAGTAGGAACTACAAAGTACATTGTTTATAACTAATTATAACTAATTTAACTATTTTAGTCAGTAGTCCCCAATCATGTATCTGCAGTCTCCCCATTATCCCCTTATTTCCTTAAGGCAAGGTCTTCCAGTGCTTTTTCTCCTGTTGGAGGCATTGTACCATGGCACACTTGGCAACATCCCGTGGCACACTTGGCAACATCCCTTGGCACACTGGTTGAGAAGCACTGCCCTAGATAAAAGCCTTAATGGCCAAATCCCACATACAGAGCTTTATGCGGAGCCTAGGTGCATCCCGGCCCCCCTTAATTGGTCCCTGATCCTCATCCAATGGAAACATCCTCCAGCGTGCATGAAAACGCAGCCTGTAACTTCGAGGTGCGATAAACATTAAAGGCACAAAGTACGAAACACCTTAATAAGTCACAAGTGCACTTTAAGAGGAACGTGAATCATTAAATAAAAGTGTCTGTCTATCCAGTCTAGTAAAGTAAAAGGATACGGTATAATGACACGTAACTACCTGCCTTTTATATCTCTCTACTTAAACAAGATGCTGTTACACAATGTACTGAACAAATTGTCACTATGATTATTTCTTCTCTCCATAAAATATAATATGTACAATTATTTCACTACCACATTTATATCGAATATCACAACGTAAAAATATCCAGAAAATGGGTTTCTTTTTATGTCTTGCAATATTATTGAAGATGTTTTAAACAAGGGCTTACAATGAGTTGTGTACATTAGCATAGTGTTAGAACTACCTTGGGTGGGGGATTTTTTACAGTAGAGGCCCCTGAATCTATTGGGGCACTGTCCCTGGATTCTTGCCCTCTTTACCCCCCCTCCCCATCAGGTGCGGCACAGGTATAGAGCCACACATACACAGTAGGGTGGCTGCTCGGTGCCAGCACAAATAGCTGCTCAGACCATTGCAAAGCCCTGGGGAGGCTCCCGGCTGCCGGTGGCTCCCATGGACCTGGGTACTTGCAATGCAAATCCTTTACTACAACTAAGCTGCTTTTTTACATTGTTGCTGTATTTTTCCAGCAGAAGCCTCTACAACCTGTTCTGTGAGTTTATCCCAAACAAATTTAGGAAAAGAAAAATCTGCCAATAACATTTACGCTAAAAATAAGACCCGGCTTACGCTACATGCCAATCCATGTCTGGGCACATTATCAAATTGGCTTCCTATGTCATTGATGATGTTGATTTTGAGTTTGTGGAGCTGTGTGTTAGCCTTGTTCTACACTAAAAACAAGTCTCTTGTTTACAATGTATTATTAAGAGTTTATCTGTCCCCCAATATAGCGCATAGATGACATTGCAGCAAGCCAGGGGTTAGACAACTCTCTGGAGAGGGATAAATAGGGTGTGGGGGTGTGTGTGGGGAGGGGTGTGTGTGTGTGTGTAGGTGCATGCAAACCCTTTCAGAGGTATTGATATGTATTTTATTACTTTTCTTTATTAAAGATTACAAATAAAATACTGTATACATTATTTGTACAAGAATGAGCATTGTAAAACTTTAAAAAATCAATGCCATTTACTCACCTAACACCAATTCTACAAATCCAAGTAAATGTTCAACATCAAACAGTCCAGTTTTCTAGTTCTAAACAAACTATTTCATTGGAAAGTTGCAAATCAGTCACCGCGGCAAATCTCCAGGACGAGTGACGTTATAGATGCATCCTGCACATTGGGCCTGATCCAGAACTACAGCCGCCGGCAGGTTTGTCGATCTGCGCATGCATAGCTAGGGAAACCCGTTCCTTAGGATCAGGCGTCCCTAACTGTTGCGTAGTTACAGTTGCGTTCCTCGCGGTGACTACGCAACAGTTAGCCAAGGAAGGGAGGTAAGGTAATGAGGGCGGATTTACATTACATACTATTACGCCAGCTGCAGTTAGAGTAGCCTTCAGCCACCATAACAATGTGTAATTACGCAGGTCACAGGGGGAGTGCATGGCGATACGCTGTGCGTTAGTACGCACAGCGCATCGGCGTAGTTCTGGATCAGGCCCATTATGACAAATTAACTCTTTAACATGTCAGTAGGTTTGAACTTTTATGACCTGGAAATTGCCAAATTAGGAAAAAAATATATAAAAAAAAAAAAAAAGCGTAACAAAAAACATAAATTGAAAAATGTTGAGTCCCAGTACCAGCCGGAGACCTGGGGCAATTAACCCATGACCCCTCTGATAGGGCCTGGGCATGTGTGAGGGTCTGTGTTGATGCAGATGAGGAAGAGATTTCTCTGACGCTGTGCAGAAGACCCGGCTGAGCTTCTTAAACTGCTCATCTCTATTCCTTTCCACATCATAGTCCAAGGGTCTGTGCACTCAGTGACAGGTGAACAAGTTGTGTGTTGTGCTTTGAGAGGACACATCCCTTGTCCTGGTAAATAACCCTTCCTGTTTTGTAAATCACTAAAGACTTCGAGAGCCCTGTTCCGGTGGGATTTATCTTCTAGCACGTTATTTCTTTGCTAATATGTATCTGGAGCTGTCACTGTCTGCGGATAAGTGTTTCACTTCCAGAGTCTCTCCTTCCCGCACTGCACTTGTCTTCCATTCAGTCTCATTAGTGGACCTTTATATTTGCATCTCAATGAAACAATGAGTGTTTAATGCTTCTCCTGCGCTCTCTACAGCACTTAAACAAGATTTACAGCAATGACGCACAGACAAGGAGTCTTGTCTCCCCGCTGGAGAATCTACAGCCTGACATGTATAGAGGCTCTCGTCGGCTCTCATCTCCAGCTCAATTAGCAGCTCCATCAGCCAAAAACATGTCTTAACGAGAGAAGAGTGAATAAAGGGTCAGATTTGACATGACAGAAGGTACAGTATATAGATGTATCTATGGAGGGTAAAACACGTATACACAAACTCTAAAAGACCGGAGTAGGGTGTAGAGTCTGATGGTAGCAAGAAGAGTCCACATTGACTATGATCACAAAACAACTCAGATAGGGACCCCTTATTAATACAGAGAGCATCCTAAAAATTCCTCATTAATACAGAGAACCACACAACACAGAGAGCATCCTAGTAACTGCTCACCAAGTCAGAAAGCATCACAGTGACCGACACCCAATACAGAGAGCATTCTAGTGACCGCCATCCAATACAGACAGCATTCTAGTGATGCCATCCAATACAGACAGCATTCTAGTGACCCCCATCCAATACAGACAGCATTCTAGTGACCCCCATCCAATACAGACAGGATTCTAGTGACCGCCATCCAATAGACAGCGGGCATTTTAGTGACCACCACCCAATGCAGTGAGCATTTTAGTGACTGCCATCCAATACAGACAGCATTCTAGTGACCCCCATCTAAGACAGACAGCATTCTAGTGACGCCATCCAATACAGACAGCATTCTAGTGACGCCATCCTATACAGACAGCATTCTAGTGACCCCCATCTAAGACAGACAGCATTCTAGTGACACCACCCAATACAGACAGCATTCTAGTGATGCCATCCAATACAGACAGCATTCTAGTGACCTCCATCCCAGATAGAGAGAATCCCAGTGATCGCTGTCCAATACAGAGAGCATTTTGTGACATCCATCCAATACTGAGAGCATCCTCGTAGCAGGCTATTACCAATTCATGCTGTATCATTACATAGTACCACAGTTGCTCCTTACCTGTCTGCTCTAAGGGTGTATTCTCTCCTATCTCCACACACGGTACTCCAGGGGTCGCGACCTACTACTTGGGGCGCAGCCAAGCCCAACCCCACCACCAGGGGCAATGGTGAACACCACCCGAAGGTAGACCTCGCATCCTGGTGCTACTGTGTGTCACACCCTAACATTTACCCTGTCTGTCTCAGTCTTGCCTGTCTGTATTTTACCTGCAATCTGTACCTTGCCGCAGGTAAATCATAACACATTCTAGTGACGTCATCCAATACAGACAGCATTCTAGTGACGCCATTCAATACAGACAGCATTCTAGTGACGCCATTCAATACAGACAGCATTCTAGTGACGCCATCCAATACAGACAGCATTCTAGTGACCCCCATCCAAGACAGAGGGCATTTTAGTGACCACATTGACTATGATCACAAAACAACTCAGATAGGGATCCCTTATTAATACAGAGAGCATCCTAAAAATCCCTCATTAATACAGAGAACCACACAACACAGAGAGCATCCTAGTAACTGCTCACCAAGACAGAAAGCATCACAGTGACCGACACCCAATACAGAGAGCATTCTAGTGACCGCCATCCAATACAGACAGCATTCTAGTGACCACCACCCAATACAAACAGCATCTTAGTGACTGCCATCCAATACAGACAGCAACTTAGTGACTGCCACCCAATACAAACAGCATCTTTGTGACCACCACCTAATTCTAAAGCAACCTAGTGACCTCTAGTCTATTCAGACAGCTTCTTTGTGACCGCCACCCCTAGTGACGCCATCCAATACAGACAGCATTCTAGTGACGCCATCCAATACAGACAGCATTCTAGTGACCCCCATCCAAGACAGACAGCATTCTATTGACCCCCATCCAAGACAGACAGCATTCTAGTGACACCATCCAATACAGACAGCATTCTAGTGATGCCATACAATACAGACAGCATTCTAGTGACACCATCCAAGACAGAGGGCATTTTAGTGACCACCACCCAATGCAGTGAGCATTCTAGTGACTGCCATCCAATACAGACAGCATTCTAGTGACCCCCATCCCAAATAGAGAGCATCCCAGTGATCGCTGTCCAATACAGAGAGCATTTTGTGACATCCATCCAATACTGAGAGCATCCTCGTAGTAGGCTATTACCAATTCACACCTAAAGAAACGGGATGTGATTGTCGGTCCAATAGGCCAGATTGCGACAATGATACAGTCACCAGCTGAATCGCGGCTGTATCATTGGCGAATTGCTTGGCAAAGAGAAAATTACTATTGGGAATGGGAACCTATTTCAACCGGCTGTGGTGGGCAGAGGTGAGGGTTAGGCCTCGAAAAGGGAGGGTTAGGGTTAGAGGTTAAGGGGAAGGCTAGGGTTAGTTTGTGGGTAGGGGTAGGTTAAGGATAGGGTTAGGATAAAGGGCTCCCCGGTTGCTGAAGAAATCTCCACAGCTCTGGGAATCGTAGCGCTGCTGCTCTCGAGCATTAAGATTAGCGGCAATCGACGGCAGTTGCCATTCAAATGCCACAACATGGTCTGTCGCCAAATAGAATCTTGTACCGGGGAACTACACCAAAAAAACCTAGATAAAATTGGTAGTTTTTTGCAAAATGTAAAGTAAATGTATATGTGTAGTAAAGAAGCTTATTCATTGAGTAAATTCTGGCCAATAAAAAGGCAGCTTGTTACACAGAGGGTAAGAATAGACCTATAAGATTTTAGAACAATACAAAGGCAATACACAAACACTCATTCTATTGTCCTAGCGAGGTAAGATTTAATTAATTCTTAACTGCCAGCCTTGAAAGCCAAAGTATTTTTAAACAAAGAATAAAATACCAATTTCATCAATCTTCACTTAATTACATTCCAGGAAAAATAATATGTTTCTCCTCCATGCTTCCACTGTTTTTCTTAATTATGTTTAGCTGTGAGACATATATCATGTTATCTAGGTAAAGAATATATGTAAAACACTTTACATAGCTGCCTCGCAGAATCTATTAATACAAACAACAATTAACAGCAAGTTGCAATCTCTGTTCTGCTACTAATACAAATAGAAAAATAAGTTTATGAGCCAGTACCACAAGATGAGGACTCTGGGCTATCCAGTCCCATATTCTGCTATGTTTTGTAACAGAGGAACGTTAATTGCTCAAATTCTATATCATTTTTGGAAAGGAATAGCAGCTTTAGTTATTAATCAATGATCCTGAATAAAAAGCAAAGAAATAGAAAACACCACAGGACACTCAGAGAATTATTATGTAGCGATTTCTATAGAAAATTTGCACATATTTCATGCCGTGTAAAAGATTGTCTGTAATGCTAATACACTGTTACCATGGCGAGCTGCACTTTAGACTGTGGTGGGCATTGGAGGTGGTGTAGTGGACAGGAAGGGGAACTAATACCAGTCCCAATGGCCATCTCCCAAAAGGAGATCGAGAGAGAGAACGGGGGTGGGAATGGATTATCTCAGCCACCACATAGTGACCTACGGTCCCTGGCATCTAGCATGCAATACAGTGCCCGCAGTCTGGTGCCCGGCATCCAAAGCAGGGCCTTCTCTCTGGTCCCTAATACATGGCTGCTTCCTGGCAACCAGCATGCCATACAGGGCCCGCTCCCTGGTATCCGGTGTTCCCCTGTAGAGGGCCCACTCCCTGGTGCACAGGGCCCAATGTAAGTAATGTTTTCTGGCAGACTGCACTCAATACAGGGCCCGTTACCTTGTGGCCAATGTGCAATACAGGGCCTACAGCCTGACATCCAACACCTAATGCAGGGTCCACTCCCTGGTCATCAGTGTGCGATACAGGGCCTACAGCCGGGCATCCAACACCTAATGCAGGGCCCACTCCCTGGCAGCCAGCGTGCAATACAGGGCCTACAGGCAGGCATCCAACACCTAATGCAGGGCCCACTCCCTGGCAGCCAGCGTGCAATACAGGGCCCACTCCCTGGCAGCCAGCGTGCAATACAGAGCCCACTCCCTGGCAGCCAGCGTGCAATACAGGGCCCACTCCCTGGCAGCCAGCGTGCAATACAGGGCCCACTCCCTGGAGTCCAGCGTTTAACACAGCGCTTATTTACTGGCATTCAGTATGAGAATACAGAATTCATTTTCTGGTGACTAGTGTACAATATAGGACACTAATGGCCAGTACACCACACAGAGCAGATTTTTGGCCAATGTGTAACACAAAGTCTATTCTCAGGAGATCGGGCTCAGGGAAACACCACTGAGAAGTCCCAAGGCCACTCATCTTCCCCCCGGTATGGGCCTGGACTTTGATGGGATTTTACCACAGTGGAGACCATTAGGGGAAAGAAGGCAGACTGCAAGTAAGGGAGAGCGTAATAGAAATGTATCCCCAGAAGTCAACCTCAAGCACAGATGTCAAGGTTCCTATCACCCATCCAGACATTACACCCTGCGCTCTTGTCCACCCAAGACACACAAGCAAAATGTCACAGTAAAACAATGCACGTTACATTTGTCAGTGTCACAGTCTCCTGCTCAGTCTACAAAGGAAACTTCTCAAAAACTTCATGAAACAAGTGAGGAAACTGCAGAGGAAGCATTAATAGTTGTCAGCACTTCTCGTATCACAAGTCTTCACCCATCACATTATTGTGTCATTCTCACAAGCGTTAAGCAGAGACAAGACACAAAAACTCATTATAGAAACACTATGAAAAGCCCCCATCCTCTGCTCGGATAAACACCAATCCTCTCAAGCGGTGGATTTTACGGTATTTGAACGTCCATCGAAGGACAGTCCATTGTTTTTGAAGCTCTACCCGAGGCGTAGCGTAGGCAGAAATTCCTGTAAAATATCACGTGAAACCGAATTTGAGATTGGTGCCAATTTCAGCGGCAACACAGTTACTGGCAGCTGTTAAATAATGAATTGCTCCCTGTTACCAGCTCATTCACTACTAATAAATTTGCAATGAAAATGTTTATCTGCTAATTTATTTGATAAGAACTTTTGGAACGGAGTGAAGAAAGTTATCTATAGAGTAAAGGCTGACGTGTGTCTAAATAACAATATCCCAGTGAAACTTTAATCCATGTTATCATCCTACTTAAAGGGGTCACCCATTTGGAGAAATGTTTTTGGTTCTTTTTACCAACTAATGATATCACTTTGTGCATGATGTCATTAGTCCTTTCTTCAGCTGCACCTTCCATTTAATGCCATTAAGCACCTTTTGGATGTAACGAGTCAGATGAATTGACAATCAGGCAACATGCAACAAGGTATATAATGGTATACTCAGAATGGAGTGAGTGCCAATGAAATCATAAAAAGAGGCGTGTTTATAAAATGCGCGAGGAGAAAAGATCTTTTTACTGGTGTTTGGTCTTTTTTTACTTTATCCTATAAATTTAAATGATTTCTGTTGTCGCTGGTGGTAACATTCAAGCTTTCATTAACCAATTATATAAAAAATATAGAAAGCATCCTAATGACCCCCACCCAATACACAGATCATCCTAGTGACACAATCCAATACATAGAGTATCCTACCACCCAATACATAGAGCATCCTAGTGAACACCACCCAATACATAGAGCATCCTAGCAACCACAACATAATACATACAGCATCCTACCACCCAATACATAGAGCATCCTAGTGACGACCACCCAATACAGAGAGCATCCTAGTGACACCATCCAATACAGAGAGCATCCTAGTGACCACCACCCAATACAGAGAGCATCCTAGGGACCACAACCCAATACAGAGAGCATTCTAGTGACCACCACCCAATACAGAGAGCATCCTAGGGACCACAACCCAATACAGAGAACATCCTAGTGACCACCACCCAATACAGAGAGCATCCTAGTGACCACCACCCAATACAGAGATCATCCTAGTGACCACCACCCAATACATGCAGCATTCTACTACCCAATACATACATCATCCTAGTGACCACCACCCAATACATAGAGCATCCTACCACCCAATACATAGAGCATCCTACCACCCAATACAGAGAGCATCCTAGCGACCACCACCCAATACATAGTGCATCCTAGCGACCACCACCCAATAAAAAGAGAGCATCCAAGTGACCGCCACCCAAAACAGACAGCATCCTAGTGACACAACCAAATACAGAAAGCATCTTAGTGGCCAACACGCAATACAGAGAGCATCCTAGTGGCCACCACCCAATGCAGACAATATCCAGTTTCTCTTCAAACACAGGAGGAGTTACTGGGTGGCCCCCTGATTGCGGATTGTGAAAAAAAAGATTTTACTTGAATAATGTATTTTTGCAAGGAGCAACAGTTATTTATTAGTAACGCCTCCGAGATCATTTCTTACCAATGAGGGAATAGTTCATCCCCACAATACAGCTAGATCCTGCCTATAATCACAGTATCTGTTCTCTCAGAGCAGGGCCGGTCACGTTAGACTAATTGGTCGGACCCGTCAGCGAGGCCTCTTTTCGCAGATATTCCACTGGTTAATGGCGAGCTCCATGCTAATGAAACGACTGGAAATGACAGAGAATTCTCCGCCGTGGACAGATATATATCACTAATTTATTCCGAGAACTTGTCCGCCTTTTGTTCTAGCAAAACGATCGGAGCCTCAAAGTCACGGCAAGGTCCCGAAGCCCCAGCCGGGCGCAATTTCTGCTGAGTTTTCGGACATGCTGGAAATGAAAGTTTAATTTGCCAAATAATAATTTCCTCTGGGGACAAAGTGTCTGCT
>WWET01004157.1:0-14275 GCA_011038615.1 Limnodynastes dumerilii
CTCTCTCTCTCTCTCAACTCTTTCTTTCTCTCTCTCTCAACTCTTTTTCTCTCTCTCTACTCTCTCATAACTGTCTGTCCCATATATGTTTCTGTCCCTCTATATGTCCCCGCTATTCACCTTCCCTCTCCTCCTTCAATTCACCAATCTTTTTGCCGTCATTCTCTCTCCAACGCGGGACACTGGCTGTGTCTTTTTAAGATCAACGCCGATGTAACATCAGCATCGGTTCAAATAAAAATAATGCCATTTTGTTAGGTGGGCTTAATAAAAAAAAAAATACAGATATTTGATTGAGTTATTATAAAGAAAATATATGTTGGCTGCTGTATTTGAATGCATTGTGCTCTGACACCCAGCAGCCATTATTTTCTGTTTACTGACTTGCAATAATTAAGTAAATTCCCATTCATGTTTATGCATAGCGCCACCTTGTGGGCAAGCTCATCGTTGCAGCAAAAGTTTATTTCAACAGTTTGCGAAATGAGTAGACTAGAGAGCGGCGTGTCAGGCAGGTCAGGGCTTACTGTATAATGAATCCCATCAGACAGATCCCATCCTACCCCTAAACTGCTCCCCGTTTTCAGGTACCTTATAGCACTTAAGAGTGTCACAGGGCTTCCTTATCTTACCGGGCGTCGTTTCCTTCTTAAGAAAAACCTCCCTGAGGCGGCATTACGTCGCCTCCTGCTTCCTAAACTACACTGTGCGGTCTTTAAACACCGCACAGAGTCCATCTACTACCTAACTGGTACATAGATAACGTAGATGACCGGCCACACATGCGCTGTAGGTCATTTTGTGAGAAGCCGGAGCCGGAGCCTCTTAAATGTAAATCGGGTCCAGTGTGACTAGTATTAGAACGCTGTACACTTTAAATACAAACCCCACCTACTTCACGTATTTCAGACGTATTTTGGACTCACGTAAAATTGGCACGCCCACACGTAAGTATTTACGTGACACATACGTGAATGGCCCATACGTTCACAATTACGCTACGTTAATGTGCGTATTTTCTATGGTGCGCATGCGCAGTACTTACCAAAAGGCGATTTTATGTCTCCGCCACGCGTAAATTCACTCACAAGCGTTGTTCTGGATCTGGCCCTATGAGTTCAGGACTAAGGACCGGATTCTCAGACGCGTGTTTACTATGCACGCATTTTTACGCACGCACTTGGCAAGGCAACACCCAGGACGCTCCCCTCGCACGGACGGGTTTTCAGTGACTTACGCCTCCATAGGGCGCCCTTATCTATACGTGTGTACTTACGTGCGCACTTTACTAACCGCACTCTTAAAAGCCCATTTAAATGCCTTCCCCCGCCCACTTTCACATAACTTCTAATGTACGGTAGACAGCCACACCCCTCCGTACACATCACTAAGTGCGATTCACGTCCGCGCCTAAAGGACTTGCGTGCGTAAATGCTATGTTACTTGCGTCAGCAAGGGGCAGTTAATCCGTTCCTAAAAATTCGCACGTAATCCCACACAAAAACATCTGTGAATACGGTCCTAAATCCGTACGCATCCATAAATTTTGGCATCCAACATCCCACACAGAAGGAGAACGGGGTACGCCAAACCCCTGCTCTTTAACATGCGGATGATGCATCTGTATACAAGACCCTCCCTTAAGCATTCGGCACGGAACCCTTCCTTCCTGAATACTGAATTGTACATAAAGGCTTATCCGAGTTCTTACTCTCCAATTTAACTGCCATTGCCCACGGGTGATTAACCATTCTATCATGTAGAGTGTATTAGCATTAGGCGATACCATGATGCTAGAGGGGGGCGATGGAGGCCTTTGCCGGAGGGAATGTTAAAAATTCACTGTCAAAATGTTTTATTGTTTAACACAAGATTGGAGCCTAAAACTAAACTAACAGGAACGTCTCGGCTTGCAAAGCTACATGGGTATTTAATGTTTGTGTCTGTGCTTTATTTTCATTCTAGCTTTAGTTCCAGCGTTTGGGGATAGGCATATTCATGACACGATTGCTGCTTAATAATGGATATATAGTATGAATGATTCATGATTCTAGTAATACACAATGAAAGGATTTAGGAGGTGTTTTAAATCTCTTCTCTCGTAACACATCTAGTCCCATATCTACCCTGTAGATAACTAGTGCTGCGTATGAGAGAAGACGGCCCCAGGTGCGTCGCTATAGGGGGGGTGTAGGATAATGAGCGGTTAAGAATGGGTCGCAGGCTCTGAGTTGCCGGTTCTCATTCTGACCCAAGTTGCTGGAGTTCTGAGCGAATGTCGCAGAGATTAAAGACTTGAATTAAAGTCATCAAAAATTATTTTTATAAAATCCCTAAAAGAAATAGTTTTAAAAATCCTCCTGCAGATTTTTTTTTTTATAATTTAGTTTTCTTGCAGGAAATCAGGATATTTAGTTATATATTTATAAATCAATGGTTTTTAGAGCTAGCCAATCCCTGTGTGCGCGCAGTATTTTATCACACGCTGACGGCTCATCTGTATGTGAGGTCATTCACGTGAAACCGGCCGTGGTAATGGTTCTAGGTGATCGCCAATATTTTATTAATCCGTTTTATTGAAGTGCTGTAAATGGCAATATAATAGACATTAGTAAAGAAACAAAACATTTACATTATTTGGATGATTAAAGAGCAATTGTAGCACAAGATAAAACAGATGTTGGCTTGCAATGGTCACTGAGTAGTTTAGAGTGAGCCTATCGGGAGTTGTCCTCATTTTTTAGAAGTCCTATATGATCATAAGGAACATGAGGAGTATGGCTTTTAGGATGGAGCACCCAGGAATATTAGGGGGGTCCAGCATGGAAGGGCGTATTATGTACAACATGGTGTTTGGAAAGCAGGTCCACACTTGTGTCTTGTGTAGATTTTATGAATGGATCGATAAATCTATACTCTGCTCATTTTTTGTGTGGACCTCAGACCGGCCAATCGCAGTGATGCATAAAATGAGGTTCACAGTCACACATTATGTGGTAACTACTATAAATCAGAAATGTTAGCGTCTCACAGGAATGCTGGGACTCGTCATTAACCTACAGTCATAGAAACATAGCAAGCGACGGCAGATAAGAACCACCCAGTCTGTCTGTTTGTTTGGGGTTTTTTGTTGGTTTTTTCTACTATCTAGATTTAGGATATTTTTATATTTATCCCAAGCATGTTTACACTGTTCTTCTGTATTTGCTTCCACTTATCTATCACCCTTTCAGTTAAGTGATTTTTCTGCACATTTCCTCTGAATCTACCACCCTCCAGTGTATATTCATGTCCTCGTGTTCTATTACACCTCTTCCTTTATATAATGTCCCTCCTGTACCTGTCACCCTCCAGTTTATATCCCCCCTCCTCTCCTCTGTCACAACCCTTGATATATGTGAAAGCTGCTATCATGTCCCCCTCTCCCTTCTCTACTCCAAGCTATACATGTTTAGTCCCTCTAGTCGATCCCTGTATGGTGTGTGACACAGGCCTCTTGCACCATTTTAGCGGCTCTTCTCTGCTCCAAGCTTTACATATTACGTCATCTTGTCTCTCTTTGTGTGTTGTGTGACACAGGCCATGCACCATTTTAGTTGCTTTTCTCTGCTGCAAGCTATACATCATCTTTAGTTGCTCTTCTCTACTCCAAGCTATACATATTACGTCATCTTGTCTTTCTTGGTATGATTTGTTACACAGGCCATGCACCATTTTAGTTGCTCTTCTTTGCACAGTCTCTAATGTATTTATGTCCTTCTGGAGATATGGCCTCCAGCACTGACCCCAGTATTCCAGGTGAGGCCGCACCAATGACCTATAAAGTGACATTATTACTTCTCTCTTTCTGCTATTAATTTACACATATGAATGTCTTTAGTGCTTTGATAAATGGAATTTGGAGCGTTAGCATCCACTCTGGCAAAGTCCTTGTAGAGCGGAGCTCTAGTGATAGCCGGTGCGGGATGGGCTGTCAGTCTGGGATGCTGTGTACAGGTAACCTTATGGCAAATGTCTTCCTTCTTTTCAGATGGTGCTAAGGCATCGGCAAACCACATGACTATGAGTTTAGTCAACTCATGGACCGGCTGTGAGGCACCCGACGCGGACGACGCCTGCTGCGGCGCCATGGCCGCCTGCTGCATGAACTCGAAGGATGAAGTCTCCAGCCCGAGCGTGGAGACCCCCGGCGGGACCCCCTCCAGCCTGTTCATGGAGGAGACGCAGGGCTACGATGTAGAGTTTGACCCTGCGCTGGAGAGCAAGTATGAGTGTCCCATCTGCCTCATGGCACTGAGAGAGCCCCTGCAGACTCCGTGTGGACACAGGTTCTGTAAGGCCTGCATCGTGAAATCTATCCGGTGAGCGCTGCGGGGATTTATACGTGGATTGTATTATTCATACGAACGCAGCAGCTGATTATAGGGAACAAAAGAGAGGTCCGGCGCTCCATACATACATTATATAACACTATGTGTCAGCACATATATAAGAAGGTTTAGGTCACATTATAGCTATATTGGGTTATCTCCCCTGCTCAACGTCAAGGCACCTCCTGTAGGTGAAGAAAGAGAAACAGCGCTATACCCAATAGGTAACAAAATGTCTAAGTCAAAAAGCATCCAATTTATTATACAATATGTATTTAAAACTGTGTGGGAGCCACTAATAAAATCGAGACACTGTACAGTTAATCAACCTCTATCAAACTAAATAGGCACTTTAAATCCAGTTCAATTCAGTTGATGGAAATCACAGGCACATAATATATCAAGGTGCAAATATATAAATATATATTGGAGCGGTTTCCATAGGGCTAATATCAAGGTTGCAAAATATTCAAGGGAGAGAAGGGTATTACCCGGTCCTCGGACGTTTGTAAAAGACACCCAGTCCTCCAATGTGAGCCTTGAAGATCTTGCTCTGAGCGGTAATGTCGGTGGCCACCTTCCGCAATCCTGAGCCAATTAGTTCCACAATAGCCGTTCAAAAACTGGTCACAGCCTCGCAACAGCCACCCACGAAGCCACGCTCCTTTACCCGCTTCAGCGTTCACGGTCTCCAACTGTTAATTCCAAGCGGCCAAGTCTAACAAAGTGCCGATGCCAATGTAGAGTGTAAGGTCGAAATAAAATAAGTAAGGGCTTCCCACGTGTGCAGTAGTTCTCTTACGCGTTTCGTCTGGCCCGCAGACTTTTTCAAAGCGATCACCTACCTGCTGTAGGTGAGTCCCTATCCCTCTGCTATATGTGTACACAGAAGGTCTGTAGTAAGACACTCCGGCCATTTGAACAGTGTGCAGCGGCCATATTGGGGAGTGTATATATAATTGGAGAGGTGCAGCCAAGGACCAAAGGGACCACTGTATAACTACAAGGAACAAAATAGAGGTCCGGCGCTCCAAACAAACATTATATAACACTGTGTGTCAGCACATACATAAAAGCTGATTTTCCCTCCCAGCAGGAGGTGGCTGATAGATGGAACCATTTATCGATATCGGCACCACACACACCTCCTGCTGGGTCCAATCATCCTGGCTGAAGAGAGAGGGGCTGCTGAGATTGACAGGAGACCCTTGCAGCTGATTGGCTGCACAACCTCCTGTCAGTCTCTGCACTGGTTGTCCGCATGGGCATCCCGTCAGTCTCTGCAGTCGTTCCATGCAGCTAGTTATTTAAGTGGCTGTCAGAGAAACTCCGGCAATTTGTTGCAGCTCCACCTACTGGCCGGAGTTTCCCCGTCTGTCTGACTCTATGCAACGCCACCCCAACATGCTCTATAGCAGGGTTCTCAGCCAGTGGGTCGTGTACCATTAGTGTTATGTGAACCCTTTTCAGCTTATAAGTATTGGCATTTTAACCATGAGAAATACACGCTGGCAGGGAGTATGGGACTGAGCATGATATGTAAAAGGCTTTAGGATTGCATGTGATAATAGCAGGACCAAGGGTAAAGAGAGAGAGTGAACAGGTAGGTGATGAAAGGAATTAAGGAGAGGAGGAGGATAGAATGGGATTGACCTGATTCCATAGTGGGTAACACCAAAAGCCTCATTTACTAAGCTGCCTGGAGATATTGCCCTTAGCAACCAATCAGATTCTAGAGCTCATTTAACTATTGCATACTAGAGAATGTCAGCTGGAATCTGATTGGTTGCTATGGGCAACATCTCCACTTTTCCAAACCCGCAGCCTAGTAAATCTGACCCCAGAAATGATTGAGAACCGCTGCTCTGTATCATATTCTTATTTAAGGCTTAATCCAGAGTCTCAGATGCTACGAACATGAATCCCAAAGCAAAGCAGTCGTAGGAAACGTTATTTCACTGGTTGATAAGTGGAATCGGCTCCCATCTAAGGTGGTTGTGGCTGACACAGAACCTTCACCTTAAACATGCTTGGGATAAATAGAAGAATATCCTAAATCTTACACTTACCTTAGAATCAAACAGGGTCAGAGAAATACAGGCAGACAGGAGGGATAAGTGTCCTATCTACCGTCTACCCTCACGTTCTACTGTTTCTTATGAAATTCACAGAACGCAGAACAATTCCTGGAAAAACTTTTTTTTTTTATATGGCAGTAAAACTTTATTACCCTTACTAGGAATTGCTGAAATATTTTTATAGCTGTTTGTGGTTTGTAGTTCATTATATTGGACCAGATCCAGAGTTTGAAAATAATACCGCTTTCACATCACCCTCCCAGAAAAACCCGGTATTTTGTACCCGGGACTTTTCTGGGAGCAGTGCCGTGTGTTTCACATGGCAGCGTTATAAGTCCGCCAAAAACCCCGGAAATTCCCGTGTCTGACCCTTTCACATCACCAGGAATTTCACGGGTTTTAGTGGATTTTTAACGCTGAAGAGCATGCTGATGCTTGTAGTGCTACAATCATCAGCATGAGCAGGGATGGCAGGGCATGCTAGCACTTGGAGAACCACAAGTGCCAGTGTGCCCTGTCACTTGTGACAAACGCATACCACTCCTATCACATTAATAAAATATAGGGCCGGCCCCTACCCAGTAAAAAAAATAATGAAAAGCGTTAGACTTACCGGCCCGGGGGTGTTCAGGACCACCGGCAACACTGCTTCTTCAGCCTCATCCGGAGGGATAGCGGACAGAGCACCGGAACATCACGGCCTGCCGCAGGACGCATAATGGAGCCTGCGCCGATCGCATTGACGCTAATGTGTATTGGTAACATTAGGGTCAATGGGGTAAATCCAGAACTACGTTTGCCGTACGTTTAATCACGGAGCATATTTTCGTGCGCATAAATTCGCTACGCTCCCTTCGGCACACCCCTCGCACGGACGTATTTTGTCAAGATACGCTTTCAAAACCCTACCTTAACTTTTTCCAACGTAACCGCAGTCATACACACACGTACGTATGGGCTAGACTAATTTACGCAGCTAAGCACGCCCATACTGTACACTTTAAATACAACCCCCCGCCTACTTCACGTATTTCACACGTATTTTGTTGTAACGTAAAATTGGCACGCACACACGTAAGTATTTACATGACACATACGTGAATGGCACATACGTTCACAATTACGGTACGTTAATGTGCGTGTTTTCTATGGTGCGCATGCGCAGTGCATACAAAACAGCGATTTTTACGTCTCTGCCACGCGTAAATTCGCTCCGAAGCGTTGTTCTGGATCAGGCCCCTGGTGTCTATCCACATCTCTAGCCAATGGGAAAGTAATTGTCACCTTGATATGTTGGCAGAAATGGAAGCTGGCCGGTGAGACCGTTACTCCTCACTGTGCAATTTGGCCAATTTTAAAACCGTATTTTAGGTTTTTTTATGTCTTCTCATTCTAGGTATCTTGGCCTCTGTTCCATCCTGTGTGGAAGATCTCACCAGCCCTATGGCAGATGCAGCCCCTTCTCATCAGATGTCTGAGCCAGGTGAGACAATGCACATACCTGCACTGCATGGACTGTACTATGCTACTGCCTTGTGTGGTTTGCAGAGCCGCTACACCTCCTTATCTGTACTTTATCCAAGCTCTGTGCAGGAGAATGATTAGTGTGAGCATAGATCCCATACTTGTGAAGGTCCACTTTGTGCTGAAGTTCCTTTGAGCATTTGCCTCCCATACTCCTCCTTAAAATAGATCAGAACATTCTTCTGCTGCCTGAGCATTAGTGTCCGGTAATAAATACATATACTTAGTGTAACCGTGTTTCTGCACATCCTAGGACATTAATATCTGGTACTGGAAAAATAAGGAGCAAGCATATATTTAGTAGCATTTATGTAAAACATTCCTTGACAGAAATTAGAACTGGATCCATAGTTTTTATCTGTAAGACTCAAAGGTACGGACTTATGATAGCAGGACCCTGCCTAAAGATATGCGTACATGGTCATGTATTGGAAGTCTGGAGAGTACGGAGGGCGCTTATATCAAGGGGTGTAACCAGGCACAGGAGGGGGGCATTGTTCAAAGGTGGAGATGTGCAGAAAGAGGAGGGCGTGTGCGCAGAAAGAGGAGGGCGTGTGCGCAGAAAGAGGAGGGCGTGTGCGCAGAAAGAGGAGGGCGTGTGCGCAGAAAGAGGAGGGCGTGTGCGCAGAAAGAGGAGGGCGTGTGCGCAGAAAGAGGAGGGCGTGTGCGCAGAAAGAGGAGGGCGTGTGCGCAGAAAGAGGAGGGCGTGTGCGCAGAAAGAGGAGGGCGTGTGCGCAGAAAGAGGAGGGCGTGTGCGCAGAAAGAGGAGGGCGTGTGCGCAGAAAGAGGAGGGCGTGTGCGCAGAAAGAGGAGGGCGTGTGCGCAGAAAGAGGAGGGCGTGTGCGCAGAAAGAGGAGGGCGTGTGCGCAGAAAGAGGAGGGCGTGTGCGCAGAAAGAGGAGGGCGTGTGCGCAGAAAGAGGAGGGCGTGTGCGCAGAAAGAGGAGGGCGTGTGCGCAGAAAGAGGAGGGCGTGTGCGCAGAAAGAGGAGGGCGTGTGCGCAGAAAGAGGAGGGCGTGTGCGCAGAAAGAGGAGGGCGTGTGCGCAGAAAGAGGAGGGCGTGTGCGCAGAAAGAGGAGGGCGTGTGCGCAGAAAGAGGAGGGCGTGTGCGCAGAAAGAGATAGTATTAGAGATGAGAGGTGATAAATAACAGTGTGATAGTAACGCTGGTCAGTATCTGTGTGCAATAAGCAAAAGCAAAGTATTCTCCCTGCATGCAGAGATTACATTGACATGAAATGGCATGAATGGTTTTGCCCCGGTGTAACTTTCCCCTCTTATCTTCAATCTCTGAATCTGGTCCGTTGTGTTTTGCTGTGGTCATCACTCATGGCTTTGTCTTCCAGGGATGCAGGACCGAAATGCCCCGTGGACAACGACCACCTTATGGAAACCCAGCTCTTTCCAGATAACTTCGCAAAGCGGGAAATTTTGTCATTGACCGTCAAGTGTCCCAGCCAAGGTTGCTTCATGAAGATGGAGCTGAGAAGCCTGGAGGTCAGCAGATAATTCAGAGTCGCTGTCTACGAAGTCACAGCCAGCACTTATACCACATGCTTTAAAACTACCATCTCCCAGCATGCTCCGACGGCACAGGTGTAGCCTAAACCTTGCCAATACATGATGGGGCACGTAGTTTCCTAATTCTGGTCTATGAAGTGACTAGCCATAAAAAGCAATAGAGGTTATAAAATGAAAGCATCCTTAAAATATAATGCTTTGTTAGCCGCATTGCTACTATATGTATTATATAGGTGTCGGTGTGTTGTATGGCTTTTGTTAGGTAACTGACCCTTGTGAGATGTACATAACATGCTAGAAAAAGAAGTTTAGGGATATAGCCCACAACCACCAATCAGATTCTAGCTATCATTTCCCTGAAGCCTCCTAGACGGTAGCTAGAATCTGATTGGATACGTGTGCCACAACCCTAGTGTGTAGACTTGTTACAGTAAAGTCTAATTGTCTTGCTGACTGATTTCCCTGCTCTAACTAGCCTCCAACATCCATACTGTAGTATATTTTGTCTCATAGCTTTATAATCGAGCTTCACCACCGCCCTTGTGATTGCAATGATTCATGAGAAGTCCTGGAACAGGAAGTCTGTATTCTCACCAAATGCTCTGATTCCCGGTTACAGGACTTCTCCCGGGCTGCACCCATTCTCTGGAATAACCTTCCTCGCCTATTAAAACTATCCTCTACTATCCAAACTTTCAAGCGCTCCCTTCACTCACCTCTTCAGATGAGCTTCGGAAATCCCTCAAATCAATCCTTTTTCTTTCCATACTAAATTTCCCCACAGTCCTGGTAATAACACTGATGTGTGACTGATCATACACAGCACTGAGCACTGTTACCATACACCCTGTCTCTCTCCATAGTAATATCCCCTCAGTCCTGGTAGTAACACTGCTGTGTGACTGATCATACACAGCACTGAGCACTGTTACCATACAACCTTACTGCTCCATTGTGTGATATATAGCACCTGCCCTTATGTATACCCGTTGTCCTATAGGGTGTAAGCTTGTGGGCAAGGCCCTCTTACCTATCCAGTCTGTCTTGATATAACGATTGTTAAAATAGTAAAGTGTTCTGTAATCTGATGTCACTGGGTGTGGGCCCCCGCTTAGAATGGCCCTATTTCGATAGGGCCGTTTCCTCCCAGCCAGTTTCGAACTGGCTGGGATTTTAATCGCATATTCCTCGATGAGGCCTAGCAAAGTACCCCACTCCTTCCCCTAATTCTAACCCTACCCTCTCATTACCCTAAACTTAACCCTCCCTCCCCTGCAGCCTGACCCTAACCCTCCCTCCCCTGCAGCCTGACCCAAACACTCCCTTCCCCGCACCCGGGAGGGGTTACCTTTCCCTGCAGTCTGGAGGTAGCGACGGCAGCGGGATATCGGTAGCGGCAATGTTTTCGAATCAGAATGGCTGAGTATGCTGATCGTCATACTCGCCCATTCTAAAAAAAATTCTAAAGTGGGGAGTATTTGAAATAAGGACATCCGAAAAGGAACTTTTCGGATTCCCCTATTTCGGAAAGAAGAATTTCTTACCGGAGACTGACAATGGATGTCACTATACAAAAACCTTTTCATAAATAAGTAAAGTAATATAAGTGTAGCCTTTGGCTGTGTATTTGTACTAGAAAATATACAACTGCCAACCAATAGGGGGTGATAGTGAGCAATGCAGCAGCTTGAACTGGAAAGGGTATGCTTTTTTTTTTATGCAAGTAAAATATTTTCTGTTCTCCTGGGTTTGGAGTCCACCTCCATTTTTGTTGCGTGACGTTTGTGGCAGATAAAGATGTGTAATTTGTTCACCCGACTTGTTTTTCCAGAATCTTTTTTTAGTTTGTGCGTAAATTTTTCACTGCATAAATTGTCTTCGTCTGTGTCGCTGCTGACTGGCTTTCAGCATTGTGGTTCCGAGTACTAGCGCACAGCAGGTATTTACCGGTGCCCTGTCTCGTTGTTGTTTGCAGAATCACCAAGCCGCCTG
Organism: Limnodynastes dumerilii; assembly: GCA_011038615.1. Lineage (NCBI taxonomy): Eukaryota > Metazoa > Chordata > Amphibia > Anura > Limnodynastidae > Limnodynastes > Limnodynastes dumerilii. The sequence goes on from WWET01004157.1 coordinate 11,484, forward strand.
CGAGTTTGCCAGCGTGGAGTGCGCTCAGTGCAAGCAGCTCTTCCAGAGGCACCAGCTGCAGGAACACATGAAGGTGGACTGCCCGAGGCGACAAGTGTCCTGCGAGAACTGCGTCCAGACCATGCCGTTTGAGGAGAAGCTGGTGAGTCCAGAGACCTGATGGTGGTCCCGGTCATTAGAGGTTATTGGAATCTTAACTGGTCGATATGGGCACAAGCCAATGGATCCAGATCGGAGTTAAGGGGATGTAGTTGCCGCTGCTTCAGTCCTATTTTACACACTGATACGGTAAATGTAGAGGCACCGACACCTGTGTAACAAAGAATGTTTCTATATCGGAATGGGGAAAGTGTGGAGGGTTCTTATGCGGACAAGTTACCGATTCCTAGGGGTGATTAGGTTAAGGTTGCCGGATGGGATGGTTACGGGAGGGTTAAGATTAGGGTTAGCGGAGGGTTAGGCTGCAGGACGGGGATGGTTAGGTGAGGGTTAGGCTGCAACATGAGCATGGTTAGGAGTAGGCAAGGGTTAAGGTTAGGTTGTGGGATGAGTAGCGTTAGGGAAGAGTTAGGCTGCAGGACGGGGAGGGTAGGCTGCAGCATGGTTAGGATTAGGCGAGGGTTAAGGTTAGGTTGCGGGATGAGTAGTATTAGGGAAGAGTTAGGCTGCAGGATGGGGATGGTTAGGGGAGGGTAGGCTGCAGCATGGTTAGGATTAGGCGAGGGTTGAGGTTAGGTTGTGGCATGAGTAGCGTTAGGGAAGAGTTAGGCTGCAGGACGGGGATGGTTAGGAGAGGGTAGGCTGCAGCGTGGTTAGGATTAGGCGAGGGTTAAGGTTAGGCTGCGGGATGAGTAGCGTTAGGGAAGAGTTAGGCTGCAGGACGGGGATGGTTAGGGGAGGGTAGGCTGCAGCATGGTTAGGATTAGGCGAGGGTTAAGGTTAGGTTGCGGGATGAGTAGCGTTAAGCTGGGTACACACAGACCAGATAAAACGATCCTTCAATAACAAAAAGATAAACTCACCGTTTATCTAACCATCCTGCAGCTGCACACACTGGAACGATTCACGCTGGATCGTTCCCAGAAGCCCTTTCTTCTATATAGACACGCATTCAAAACCACAGATCGTTCATCGTTGATCTGCGATTTTCAGGAGCTGCTAAAAATCACGATCTAAGGATGCCGGGCATCGTTTCACAGTACAGACTCAAACGATTTGAGAGCTATCTAACGATTATCCTATGATTTAAAGGATAATCGTCCGATATCTCTCCAGTGTGTACCCAGCTTTGGAGGAGGGTTAGGCTGCAGAACCAGGATTGTTAAGGTTAGGGGAGGGTTAAGGTAAGCTTGTGGGAAAGGGATGATTAAGGTTAAGATGAAGAAATCTTTACTGCAACTGCCGGAATGACGCTGTCTCGCCGAAAACTGCTGGCGGTCGACGCTTCATTACCGCAAAGCGATCTACAGCCACACATTAACTTATATATGAACAATGACACACGTTGGGCCCGATTCAATCCGCTTCGCACCGGCTTTATTTGTGGTGCGCAGCTAATTCCGTGAATGTTTTTTGGGAGATTTTTATGCGCACCCCATAGAGGTGAGCATAAAAATTATTTTCTTACCGTATATGATGGGGAAAAACGCTCCGAGCTTTTTCCCGTCATTGCAGCTAATTGAATCGGACCCTTTCACTTTAATGCTTCTTCCAAGCGTTGCGATGGGAATTTACTTTTAAAACAAAGGTTTTATGATGTCTTTGGCTGAGTATTACCAGGTTTTTTTTTTATGTGGTTTTTTTTTTTATTATATGTTCTTTGTAATTAGTTATAATCTACAATTCCTTCAACAGTTCTGTGTTCTGCTTATGTGGTCAGTCTGCTTATTAAGCATAAATCCGTTCCACGAACAAACTTCCGAAAGTGGGGGGTTACATTTAAACGCATGGGGGGAGGGGAAGTTAACGCTTAAATGCAGTAATGTGTTTTTATTGTTTTAAGAAGGTTTAAATGTAATTTACATGTTGTTTCCCCCCCGTCTGTGATGCAGATACATGAGCAGACGTGTCCCTTGGCCTACGTGACTTGTGAATACTGCCAGGCCAGCGATCTTATCCGAAACCAGGTATCCCTTCATGACATGACATTGCTGCTGACAACAAGAGGAAACTGTTATTTATCACCACTAATACTATTATATTATTATTATATTATTACACAGATACTGACCAGCATTACTATCACACTGTTATTTATCACCACTAATACTATTATATTATTATTATTATTACACAGATACTGACCAGCGTTACTATCACACTGTTATTTATCACCTCTCATCTCTAATACTATTATATTATTATTATATTATTGCACAGACACTGACCAGCGTTATTATCACACTGTTATTTATCACCTCTCATCTCTAATACTATTATATTATTACACAGATACTGACCAGCATTACACCAGCATTACTATCACACTGTTATTTATCACCTCTCATCTAGAATACTATTATATTATTATATTATTACACAGATAATGACCAGTGTTACTATTACACTTTTATCACCTCTCATCTCTAATACTATTATATTATTACACAGATACTGACAAGAGATACTATCACACTGTTATTTATCACCTCATCTCTAATACTATTATATTATTATAATATTATTACACAGATACTGACCAGCGATACTATCACACTGTTATTTATCACCTCATCTCTAATACTATTATATTATTATAATATTATTACACAGATACTGACCAGCGTTACAAT